>BPLR01011192.1:0-116048 GCA_021605095.1 Caerostris extrusa
TCTTTTGAATCTTTATTTGACTCTCCTAAGGATCAGTTTTTGAAAGCTTTACTTTTGTAAATTAAAAAAATAGTATTGAAGTTATAGAAATAATGAGTGTTATAGAAATAAAAATAAATATAATTTAAAATTAACATTTTTTTATTCATATTTAAATTTTCTAACCAGCTATATAAGATATATTCTATGTTTGGCCAAATCTCAAAATAGGGCCATTGGAATTTGACATTTTGTGGCGCTAATTGAGCGATAAGTCTCCAAAAGGAGTTAGCTCGGGTTTCTTGCTCTTTTTTAAATTCGCTTCTCATAAAATCTTGGCGAAAGAATTTTTGACGCCAAATCTCAAAAAGGCCCCTATATTGCGATTTTGCCCTATATTTAACTGGGATGCTTTTTTAAAAATATAGAAGGCAGTTATATTGAACATTCGGATATTTCGCACCCGCTTTTAGTAAAAAACATCACATGATTTAGCTAAGCTGTTGCTTTTATGTCATGGTTTCTCTTCGTTTCTCGACATACGCGATATACCAAGGAAATGTTATATAGTCTAAAGTGAAAAAGTTTCCTTTTTTTTAACAAGAATCTCTAAATATTTCATTTTAATTTGTACAAAATTTGTATTCTGTTATTTGTATACAGCTATAAAATTTCGAAAGGAATTTTATAGCTGTATACAGGAATTTTATTTATTATTTTTTTTATTTTAAATAAAAGAAAAAAATTTTCTTTATAACATTTATTTATATTTTTTTATTATTTCTTGTTATTTCATATTACATATACATAAATTATTTGATATTTTTAACTAAAACATCCTTTTCTTTTTATTTTCAAGAATATAAATAACAACAAAATGAAAAAAATATGGAATATAAAACTGATTTTTTAACTACGCAGAAATTAGAAATTATTATAAAAATATATTTGCTCAACCATTGTGTAAGGCTTTTAATTCCATTTCTTTAATGTCAAATCTTTTTCTAAAGAAAAGGCAGAACTCACCTGAAAAACATTAAATGTGTCATATAAATTACCAAATTCACATTTCTCACTGAATTAGTGATATAATTTAGCGAGATTGTGATATTTGAGTGGTATTACAGTGTTACTAATTTTCTTTTTTTCACATTTAATAAGAAAATTTAATAAATACTTCAAGATAAATACAAAAATATTTATCTTTGCATAATTGTTTACATAGTTAACACTTTCATAGCAGTGTCTTTAACAAGATGCAAACGAGGAAAGCACTCGACTGAAAATTAGCTACTGTGCTAAAGAGTTACAAGTATTGAGTATAATAAAATAATCAATTAATGTTGTTGTTGTAACATATGGCTTTATTGGAAATCAATCCATTATAATAAGGATGATCACAAAGAAGGAACAAGCAGAACAAATCAAACATAGAGCAAGGCACAATCGACAATAAATCGGTCTCACACACCCAAAAGGTCTAAGGGGAGAGAGTAAATAAAAGAGATAGACACTTTTTTTATTTTAGTCCATGAAGCCCCCTGGCCTCCCAATACAATTGCAAGACTTCTCCCCGGAGCTGAGCATCCTGTTTAGTCCTGGACATTTCAAAAGATGTTTTGAATTCATCGTTCCAGCTCTACATATTGGGCAAGTATTCGAGGCAAAGACACATATCCTGTTTAGATGTTCCACAAGACAATCAATAATCAATTAATAATTGAGCAAATCAAATATAAAAGGCTAAAATGATGAAAAATTGCAAAGTATTTTAAAGCGCAAGTCCATGTTTGAGTATAATCTACATCTGTGCTTATCACATTTCTGCAAATTAGTAGCAAAAATGATAGTAAAGGAATTGCTGAAAAATAAATTTTGAAGTGTTTCATTTTTTCATAAAACATTTTAATTTAATTGTATGTTCTTGAAACATTTCTTATACAGGAATCTATTAAGGGACAATTTTCCTAAAACATCTTGCCAGAAGATACTTCTACATAGCAAAAATATTAACAATATCAAGCGTATGCTTATTAAGCATGATGCTTACTACTACTAATTTGATACATAAATAAATAAACAATATATTAGTCGTATACGGTGAACATAGCAGAATATTCTGTGTAAGAGTGGTTTTACTACTATGTACATAAATAAATACTAGCCACTAATCAATATTATTCCTTTATTGCAAAATGTCACCAAAACATGTTTGTGATAACTTACATTCTTGTTTTTATTTTGGGTGGATTATCTACTTTAAATGATTTTTCACAAGGTAAGCGATTTGTTAGTGTTTTTAAAAATCAGTTGTTAATCAATGTTTAAACATTACAATTTTTAAACTCAGGAGACAAAAATCTGGCGACATTTTTTTCAGCCAGACCGAAATAAATTTCCAAAAGTGGTAACCCAATTTCCCTCGCTGAAATTTTTCTCTCGGACTTTAATATCCTCAGAAGCCCATTAATAACAATATCAGTCTGCAGAACGTCATTTTTAACTTTTGTTATCATCAGTAATTTTGTAAGATATTAAAATAGATAGAGTATTTCTCCCATTAATATGTAGGCACATTTATTAAACAGTTAGTGTTTCTATCTTCATAGAATCTATTTTGAATATATTTTAAAACTCTAAAAAAAAAACCAAACACAGTATAAATTTATATTGATTTAATTTTTGTGAAGTATTTAATTGGGGATCTATGAGGTATCATATAATATTATGATGCCTAATGGACGATATATCATATATTATTTTTAAGACTATACGAAATTTATTATATTTTTAAAAACTCATGATAAAGAAATATTCACATGCGGTTATTTATATTCAACAAAGAAAGTACCAGTGTTTATTTATGATAATTTTTGCAGCATTTGAACGTGCACACTGTTAGTCATAGATTTTTTCGTGCTTAAGATGTCATTGGACATTTTTTGTGCCAATAAGTGGTTAACTTTGGTTATCAACCTCCAATCTGTGGCATTGGCAGGCTAAAAAGACAGTGCTTATAGAGACCCATTAGCTGCATGTTTAATAAGTGTAGAGGTTGTATAAGAATATATTTCAATGTACGAAATTGAAATTTTAATTTATCTTCATTTTGACGTTATGAATTGGTAAGAAATATTTGAAGAGTGCTTACATCGAATGGGTTTCTATAGCCACTGCCATTCGTCTTTCTAGTTGCCATTGCCACAAATTGGAGATTGATCAGAAAAGGTTTCCTCTTATTGTCACAAAAAAAGTTCAATAAAGTCTTAAGCACGAAATAAATCTATGACATTTTGAGTTGCGTATTTTCTATATATATTAAATACATTAAATATAGTTAATTTGTTAAAAGTAAAAAGAGATTGGCCATTTTTCAAATTTTATTACTTTTACATCTCACTTGTGGTGGTCCATTTTCATTTCTTGCAGTCATGGTCAAACTATCATTTAATAGCAATATCAGTCTACAAAAGTCCTTCAATTTCGTTATCATCAGTAACTTTGTAAGATATTAAAATGGAGTATTTCTTTGATGTCTCCCATTAATATAGGCACATTCATTAAGCAGTTAGTGTTTCTATCTTTATAGAAATCTATTTTCAGTATATTTGGAAACACTATGAAAACTCAAACCAGTATAAATTTATGTTTATTTAACTTTTGTCAGGTGTTTAATTGGTTGTCTCTGATTTATAATATAAATGACATATCATGTATTAGTGAACGAAAGAATGTACGAAATTTATTACATTTTGAAAACTTAGTTTAAAGAAACTTATACTCAACAAAAACTTAGAAAAGGCTACTTATATTCAACAAAGAAAGCATCAGTGCTTATTTATGATAAGTTTTGTAACATTTCAACGTGTGCACCGTTAGTCATATGCAATTCAAAAAGTCATACATATGAAATAGTCATAGTCAAAAGTCATATATATATATATATATATATATATATATATATATATATATATTATATATGACTTTAAGCTCAAATATATATATTTGAGCTTAAGACGACATTGGACTTTTTGTGGCAATAAGTTGAAAATATTTCTTTTCAATCTAAAAAGACGAACTACAATGGTTATATAGACCCATTAGCTATACGAAACGTTTTAATAGTATAGAGGTTGTATAGTATAGAATATATTTCAACGTATAAAACTGAAATTTTCAATGGCCTGTATTTCGACGTCATGAATTCGAAAACAATATTCGAAGATTCGTAAGAAATGCTTTTATTTTTTTATTCCAATAAAAAAAGTCCAAAGACGTCTATAGCATAAAAAAGAATCAAAAATCATGTGTGCAATGATATATTCTAGGCATTGTCAAAAATAAACTTTGGGATTTTTCTAAATAAAAGATCCATATCTGCCAGTAGGCAGACGGCGTTGGCCAGTCATGGGTCTGCTGGGCAGATAAAGAAGAAGAAGAAATAAAAGATACATAAGAGCATATTTTTTTCTTTAAATAATTATTTTAAAGTTCAAAGACATTTTTCTGACATTTCATATAATAAATGCTGCTGTTATGAAATTTCAAAGGAACATAAGGAAAAATTAGAATTCATTTTGTTGTTTTTATTGATTTTGATTTTTATAAAGTTTGATTAATGCTGTAATTTGGCGAGCATGTGATTGTTCATCGTGGTTTAAATTTACAATTTTCTTAAACTAAAATAAAGGTATAAAATATGTCTGAATGAGTCCAAAAAAATTATTTAATAATCTGTCTAACAGAAAACAAACAGCTCCTAAAAGAAATAGAAAATATAAACCAATGTTATTAAGATTTGATTTTGTTTTCTAATTTGTATTTCATAAGATTAATTAACATTCAATAAAAAACTGATAATTCAACTAAGTATTTATTATATCTGACACGTGGCTCAGTGGCAACGCGCGCCGCTGGTGAGCATTAGGACGGAGATTAAATCCGCTGGTGGCTTTGTTGTAGACACTGTTTCAAAAAACGAGGAGTCTCTAGGGCGTTTGTGATGATCAGCATCTTCCCTCGTTAGTTTGATTAACAGTGGGAGTTTTCCGTATTTTCTCCCGTATGATACTCAAACATAGGGGTAGTGCCCCCTAAAAGTCCTCCCGGAAGGCATTGCCCTCCTTCAGCGTCAAGGAACCAAGTCAGTTTTCTACCTACGAGTGCTCCATCGCAACAGAAGCTTTCCCTCCTTCCATGAGAACACAAGGGTTCTTGGACTTGGTCTAGATGTTGCTGACTACCAACTGGGATAAGAAAAAATATATGTTTATTAATGTTAGATGTCAATTATTTTAAGTTTACAGAAATTTGTGTATAATATCTCAGTTTCGCTTTAAAAAAATGACCAAATAGGATAGTCAAAAACATGGCAATTTTCAAAAGATGTGCTGTTTTTGAGAGATATTTTTTTTGTCTAGAATATTTTTATGCAAAGCTTTCTGTATTTTAGAAATTCCATTTTCTAATGCTTTGAAGTAGCATTGAATAATTTATTTCTTTTAACACAGGCTGGATTCGTTTTTATTAACTTAAAGTTGGATAAACATTTCAATACTTGCTTAGATTATTCAGTTTTGATAGTTTTTCGTAGACATGTAAATGGATTTTCAGTTTGGAAATGATACTCGCATCTGCTTTCTTCTAGCGTCCTTTATGCTAGATTTAGTGCGTCTCTTTTTCGCATGTATTTGTATCATTATTTTCACAGAGATTTAAAAAAGACAAGCAGAAACATACAAAATTCAAAGCACCTTTTTCCCTAAAAGAAGTCTCGAAAACACATTATTCATTCATGCTTAGTTCAATTTTATTTGGAAATCGCGAATTTCATGTAAAGGGATTAGCTGGTTTTAGAAAAGTATATTGTAAAAACATAAAACGTTAGAAATATCCAATGGTAACAATAGTAATACATTTAGTTGTTATAAACGTAATCGTATTAAATCATGTTAAATGTTCTTATAAATACATTAGTAGAAATAAGCCGGCATTTACCAAGTTTCAGTTGTGTGAAAATCTGATGGTTTCAAAAATACGGTTTTACTTTAATTAAAAATGAATCAATATTTTATTCGTAACTTTTGTCTGCGAATTTTTAGAACAAATTAATAAAGTCAGAGAAAAAAAAATTATGGTATATAATTTAATGGCTGTAATATACAATCATAAATACATCCATTTATATATATATTTATATATGTATATTGAAAGAAAGAAGGAAGAAACATGTTGAAAATTGTATATTGAAACTTTATCCGACAAACTCATGGTTAAGATTATGATTATCATTGGACAATTTTTAATGCAACACATTTTGCTATTGCATTAAAAACTGTTAGATGGTAATCATAATCTTAACCATAAGTTTGTCAGCTAAAGTTTTCAGATTTCAGTTCTTTGAGACGAAAAGGTCAAGGATTTGTTTCCCGTTATCTGAATTAGGGTAACTTAAAATGGTATAAGAATGGTCGTTTTGTCAATATGTTTAATTTCGTTTTGCTGTCTAGGAGAATTTTCTCAGTTTCTTCACGTGTAACATCAATTTTCAATGCAGCATACCCCTAATAAGGCTGAATTTCGTATTTCTCGTGAATCATTGAATTTACATTATTTAAAAAATTCAATAAGCTCTAATCAACGATAATCCGATATAATCAACGATAATAATACGATCTCCATTTTAATTTAGTAACATACTAAATTAAAATTTATGCATCTCTGAAATAATAGAGAGTTTTTGCATACCGTATTTTTATCGTCCGATATTTTTTCTCCCTAGCGCGCATGCTCATAGGAAATTGCGCATGCGTATCTGTAATAATGTTTCTTATGAGCATGCGCGCTAGGGAGATAAAAATATCGGACGATAAAAATACGGTATGCAAAAAGCCCTAATTTCTGTTACACATCTCGGTTATGATAAAGCAAAATATTTGTTTATGTATGTGTATGTATCTGGATTGACATAATGGATTACCAAGTCAAGAGTTCATGGTTCGAAGCTCAACAATTAATAATGTAAGTAATAATGCTGAACTGAATGTTGAACTAATGCAGTAAGGCTGTAATAATAATGCTGAACAGAAAGCTCTGTGTCTATCAGGGAACGGTGCATTAAATCTGTAAGGCGAAGTGATTTTAAATTTGATTTGTGGGTGACGAGAGGAGGGTAGTAACTCCAAGAAAGGGTAATTCAATATAACGATGTCATAAGATGAGCGAAGTTAAGTCCCCTCCCCGTTATACTATACTGCACTTAGGACAATGCTAAACATGTTCCGTCACTTTGTTTTAGAGAATAAATACTTAGAACAAAATTTTCAGAATTCGAAAACAACAACAGAATTTAAAAAATTAATGTTTCTGCTATTTTTGTTTGAATAACTTACGTCTGTATGTGATGCCCAAGAATAAGTTACTTACATTCCAGAATTTTTTTAATTTAATAGATTTTAAAGGCAAATTGGGTTTTACAGCAGAATTTATTTTCAAAAATTTAACTTAACAAGTCAGCAGGAACGTGACTTTTCAATCTTTCTAGACCCTATTATTGTTAGAAATTTCATTCTAGTACTATCTCCCCTTTTCATCCTTTTGACATGTCTAACAACATTCCTTCAGCTTTCTATCCATTTAAGCTACTTCAGAAATGATACTGTATATTTTGAAAAAAAAAATATTTCTTTGACAGTTCTGCCTTTGAATCCTTATATTCGTGAATATTCGTGTTTAAAGGAATATTTTATATTTTTAAACAAGAATTTAAGGCTAATCCATGAGCAGCTGCAAATTAAATATAAAAAAATTTAAAAATTCCTAAATATTTTTTTTAATATTGCAGAAAGTCCTTTATTGATTTTACTTAAATAAACTTTTATCTGGTAAACCATTATATATTTCTCTTAAGTGTCATTTTCAAATACACCTTTCAATTTTTTTAAACCTGAGTAAAGATGAATTGGTCTTTTATTATTTTATGCGTTCTATAAGAAGATAAAAATTTATTTATAAATTTATTTTAAATATAATATAAAAAAAATTAACATCAAGTATGCAAATGACTCTAGTTCAAATTTGATTGGCAGAATAAAAGTGTTATTTTAAAAAGTATTTTATGAACGATTGAAAGTTTGAAGAAGAAATATCATAATAAATTGCCATGTTGATAAGTCTTGGCATATGGAAGGGAAAAATATATTTCCATTAAGCTTAATTTACTTATAAAAATACATTATATATTTTATGCAAAGTCACAACGGTAACGGTGACGTTAAACAACAGCAATAATGACAAAGGAAGCTTTAATTGTCATAATATGTTCATATCATTTGCGTTCTTTGCTGAGAAACATTTTGCTTATTTATGCATTCTTTAACTTCTTCATTTCATCTTTAACCAAAGCAACTTTTCCTCCTGAAATATCATAAAAGCACAACCCCTGTATATTAGCTGGCCTAAGACACACGTGATAGAAATTTGTGATATTGATTTTAAGATTTCATTTTTTAAAGTGCTCTAAATGTATTTAGTTCCTGCTCTTACCTTGAGTATCTTTTTCGACTTAGAATTTTATTCTTTCACGAATAAATAATCATATGCTTTAACTGTGTTAAATATTGTGTATCACCTTCCAATTTTAATTGTACGCTCGCCCTGATTATTCGGGTTTTATGTTTCACGAATAAATAATCATAGTAAATAATGGCTGTGAGTTCTCCAATCTGTACACCTCTAGTCTCAGCCCAACCACACTCAGTTACAAACCAGTTACACAACCTGCACACTACACATTCATTTTAAATCTGAATAAGGATAAATTCTTCACATGCATTTATCAGTTCACATCTCCCTAGTCTTTTTAACTGTGCTGCAATCTCAATTTGATGTGATTCGATACTACTGTGATAGATTTTTTTAGCAATATACTAAAAATTATAAAACTACTTTTTATCATTACTAGTTGTATCGTGTCTATAGATAATTTTATAGGCTTTCAATAATATAGATATTACAAATTTCAAAGGAAAGATAGTAATAAATTTAGCTTTAAAGTTGTTTTTAGTCAGTTAATTATGTATGCAATAGAATAAAAGAGATTTGCTCGTAAAACATATCACTAGGGAATAAATATTTAAATATATATATATATATCATACATACATATCATTTTCAAATTTAATTTTTATAAAGTTTTTGGAATTGAATCTTTCAACAATTTTTTTATGAATGCCCTTTGTTCAGAGTAGAATATCCTTTTTTTTAAAAAAAAAAAAAGGGTTAAATATTTGTTATTCAGACGTGACCTGGCTACAAATTATAATAAATTTAAGTTGTATTGGGATTGATATTGACATAAGCATGTTTTACAAAAAAGAAGAATCTAAAAGAAAGATTTATTGGTTTTGTTTGAACTAGTTTTCAATTACTTTGCCATTTTAAAAAAAAATCTACAGAATAATATAACAAAACATTTATTTGAATATATTTGCATTTCATCATACTAAGGATTTCTTGTTTGTTAATTCATACCTTATCTGAAATAATTGTTCTTTCAGAATATTTTTTTCTGTGAAAGTTCTATGGATGCAGAAATAATGGGTACAGAAATTAGTTTTATTCATAATGAATTCCTGGCAGAAAATTAGTTTTGCAAGATAAAAACTAAATGCAATCACTTTCTATTCTGTCTTTTGATCACTCCATTCCTTTCCTAATGCTTTAAAAGAAGAAATTAATATCTATAATTTTTGTATACTTTTTAAATGAAATCCCTTTCAGATGAAAATAACATAAATATTAAACACGCCTATGCATATTATCCCCATATTAAATAATATAGATTTGCATATTACCCCCTTTATTAAACCATATACATACACATATTGTCCCCTTATTAAACAATATACATATGCTTATAACCCCATATTAAACAATATACATTTGCATATTACCCCTTATTAAACAATATACATACGCATATTACCCCCTTATTAAACAATATACATATGAATTATTACCCCATATTAAACAATATACATTTGCATATTACCCCCTTATTAAACAATTACATATGCTTAAATATAAACATATTTTGCATATTTCCCCCTTATTAAACAATATACATATGCATATTACCCCATATTAAACAATATGCATTTGCATATTATTCCCTTATTAAACAATATATTTACCTCCTTATTAAACAATATACACGCATATATGTCCCCTTATTATATTACCCCCATATTAAACAGTATCCATATTCATATTTATGCATATTAACTTTTATTTTTATGTATGCTTTTTAAATGAAATCCCTTTCAGACGAAAATCAAATGAATATTAAACATGCATATGCATATTACCCCCATATTAAACAATATACATTTGCATATTACCCCTTATTAAACAATATACACGCATATTGTCCCCTTATTAAACAATATACATATGCATATTACCCCCATATTAAACAATATACATTGCATATTACTTCCTTATTAAACAATATCCATATTCATATTACCCCCATATGCATATTACCCTTTTATAATTTTTTTTTATGCTTTTTAAATGAAATCCCTTTCAGACGAAAATAAAATGAATATCAAACATGCATATGCATGTTATTACCATATTAAACAATACAAATATGAATTTTAAAATGTATATTGTTTAATTTGATTAACGTGAATATTGAATAATTAAACAGAAACGCAGAAATGTTCAGTGAATTATGAATGAAAATAATGAATCATGCTTATTAGTAATCATGAATACATGATAAGCATACCTACATCATAATGTAGATACCTTATTTTATTTAAAGTATCTTTCTGGTCATGTTGAAAAGTATTTTATATTTTGTTTGGCTAAATGAAACATTTTTGTCAAAATTTTACTGAAAGCATTATTATAATTGTTTTTATATCTTAAAGCATTAATACAGTGGGAAGTGCTTGTGTATGTTTTTCTGAAACGAATTCTTCTATGTGGCTTTCTATAATTGATTTTAATAAATTGTACCTTTTTTATAAAAAATGTCTTCTATCATCCAAAATTGGTATTCTACAACAATATGTTAATGTATTGACGAGTCTATGAATTAATTGCCATTAAAACAAAAGAATAAAACGAAAGAAAACATTGCATACCTCTAAAAAAATAACTTTCTAGAAATAATTATAATTTCTTTTTAAATTTTAAGGAATTATTAATTTTCAAAACAATTTTAACATAATTTAAAAAATTTCTGTTATTAATTTGTTCTCATATTCAACCAACGCCATAATATTATTTAATATTTTTTTCCAACACTATACTACAGATGAGATAATTAAAAACTTCTATATATACTTTAAGACTTGAAATGTTTTATATTTAAATTTTCCTTTTTTTTAAATTTTTAATAGACATTGATTCCAATGATACTCAAAAAATATTAAAAAATAATCTATGCGGATTAGGCTTTTCCCAAAACTTTTCCTCGTATGATCTCACGGGTTAGAAATTTCTTGAAAAAGAATCATAGTTATAAAAGTACGACAAAGTATTTTTTCAGGAAATTACGATGAAATAATTCACAAATACTCACTGTTACAATTTTTTTTCAATTCCTTCTATTAGCTCACACTCTCCCTATATATATCTTGTTCAAATTTTCAATCGTTCATAAAATACTTTTTATTCATCCACTCGAGTTCAAATACATTTTTTTGAACTTGTAGTGGATGACACTTGATGTTAATACAGTTTTTTCAAATATTAATTCAGTAATTAAATTTAATTGATTAATTTTAGTTTTTTTTTAGATTTAAGTTGCATATATCTACCAATAGATGGCGCCAGATAAACTTAAAAAAAATGAATGAAAATTATTTATAAAGGACTTTCTGCAATATAGTGAAAAAAAAAAAGTAGGAATTGACTTTATTTTTTTTTTTTTTTTTTTTACTTTTTACTAGTTACTTTTATTTACAGAAACATGTTTTGAAACATTTTTCCGTTATTCTTCCTGCCTAAGTCAAAGTTCAATTATAATGAGCGAGAACTATCAAGGATAAAAATCAGAAATTTAATTCCCACAACTAGCGCATGCCAATGTCACTGCTTTGGAAAGTGGGTGAAGATTCTAATGGACTGATGATATCGCGTCTTGCATCGGACTTCCTTATTGTCGTTTCTAGGTTCTGACTAGGCCATTACGAGGTCTTCATACGAGCCATTAATCTCTTA
The DNA here is from genome assembly GCA_021605095.1 of Caerostris extrusa. NCBI lineage: Eukaryota > Metazoa > Arthropoda > Arachnida > Araneae > Araneidae > Caerostris > Caerostris extrusa. Next base: position 12,217 of record BPLR01011192.1, read on the forward strand.
TAACTGTACCATTCAACTGTTGCCCTATTCTTCTTGTTGAAGGCTACTAGCACCATTCCGTGATATAGTGTAAGTTAAAAATTCTTGATTATAAATAACGACCGTTTAAAGTGGCAACTAAACTTCTAAAACTACAGTTTTGATCTTATATTTATTTATAGCAAGACTGTCCGCCATTTTAGTTTCTTTTGGTGGGAGTATTATAAAGAAAAATGTTCCAGAGTCCTAGGTTTAACAAAAAATCTTGCTGAAGGAACAGGTTTTATTTTTGTATATTATTCAGGAGGTGAAAAAGTTTTTTATTTACTGAAAAAAATTAGAAATTCAGTAATTAAGTATATATTAATAAAATACTAACTTTGATTTTAGAATTTAAAAAAATTAAAAGTTGCTCATTTCTTACAAGTGATTAAATATAATCTTAATTTTGAAAAAATTGTGTTTTCATGGTAGACCATATTAATAGCAGTATTCGTAACAATGTTGGACAAAATTTTGAACAAATCTGATTTACAGTCTCTCTAAAGATCAGATTTGTTCACTTGTAGTCAGATTTGTCATCAGATCTCTGTAAATCAGTTTTTTGAAGAAAAATTGAATTGAGAATTGAGTAGAACAAAATAATTATTTTTTATTTTAATCAAGAATACTATCAAACTTTTCAAGCGATGTTAGAAAAAGTAAAATAAAATAATAATTTTAGCAGTTTAAAAAAAAACTTATTTTTAGTACCTACGGAAGAAACTAAAAGTTTTGTTGGCGGTACTTTTGGCGATAAAAATCTTATCCACCATTCTTATCCGCTGACTGAGAAGAAAGTAATGTAAGGAATCTCGCCAGTCGAAAAATACAAGGAAACGAGAATCATGATCTGTGACCTTCCAAAAAATGAAAGAGCCTAAAAAAAAAAAAAGAACATAATCTCCAAAGTACGGACCAATATTGTCATGAGAATCAAAAGGTAAAATGAAACAGAGTTCAGTTTCAGTAGTTGTTTTTCGATAGTTGTCTAAAGTACAGTTTTGGAAAGAAGTTCGTTCCAAGATTCTTCAAGCATTCAATACGTTTCATATTTTGAGCAGATCTGACAAATATTTCATCTTTCGAAATGCATTTTTGTTTTACCTTTTGTTTTAACATCAACGAGATTTTCTGTTTGAAGTCATATTCTTCTTACATTTTTGCTCTTTTAAAATTTATTGTTTTAGTTTTATTTATTTTTACGCAACTACAGGCGTGTTTAAGTTTCACAGTTTAATGAACAAAAGCGCGAAAAACATTGTAGTTTTAATAAAAAAAAAATTTCACTCTATTTCTGTCTGATATGGGTAAAGTAAAAGAAATATATATCAGACTTCCTAAAATAGAATTTTCATCTATGAATCGATATAAAAATCTTATTTTATTAACCCATTTAAATTAAATTTAATTATATATCACATTAAAAGTGATTTTATTTCTTGTGCTGGAATTCTTTTTATAATTTTTGCTTCATAAATTTCTTATGAAATAAAAAAAAATTAAAAGAAGAAATTCAACAGCTGAATGATTTGAAGAAATCATGTTGTTTGCGATTATAATTAGAATTACCGAATAGTAAATAAGAATTTAGAAATATTAATATTAATAAGGGTGCTCAGAAGATCTACCTCCCCGTGGTGCACCTGGTAACACTTTTAGTGGCTAAAAGATCTGCAACTTGGCATTATTGTTAGATTAATGAACTCTGTTTCAGCATGTTTTGTTGTATGTTGTATGTTTTTTTTTTTTTCGTTGTTCTTTTTTTGCTGTAACTGTTCATAATCTGCCATTGGAAATAAAAAAATATATTAATACAAATTTCAACAATTTATAGGATTATTTTTTTCTATGAAACCTATTAATAAATTAAATAGTCCATCCTCCAAGGTCTAAAATCTGCAAGTTTACAAATCAGACGGATTCGAACACAAAGGTATAACAGAAACGAAAGGTCATTTCAAAAGGTCTACATTGCAATAAAGATAATTTTAAATTTTAATATTTAAAATTATAAATTACAAAATGTCAAAAGAAAATTAGATGAAAAATTCAACAATAGCCATTAAATTTTTTTTTGAAATTCCAATGCGCCATCAAGTAGCACAAGTACAAATGTACATAAAAACAAGGTACACAAATACAATAGCACAAATGCAAGTGTACACAAATACAAGTAGCAGCTAACGACTAGTAACGGCCTACATGACTAGTACCTCAAATATCCCCTAATCGTCAGTAAACCAGATATGCACCTTTCCACTAAATACTTGTTAGAACAGTATTAGGTAGAAATTTCTCCTCACTGTGAAAAACTGATATGTTAACGCAACTCATCCCTTGGCACACATGTTTACGTCATCTTTGAATAGATTTTATAATGAAAATTCTTTGAAAAACAGAGTCATCTGGCGTTATTACATTTTACTAAAATTTCCGGTGTAATTTCCAAGCATGTACATTTTTATAATAATTCGATGTTTGCGATTTTTAAACGAAAATTATTCCGGTTGAGACTATCTATTATATAAAATATCTACCTTCTTATAGATTAAATATTTTCAATCCTGTATTACGCATTCATAGAATACGTCATGCTTTTAAATAACCATAAGAAGAAAGGCTTTACACAAATACCTATTAATGGGTTTCTTTTCTTATTTTACACGATATTATCAAAATAAAAAGAATTTAAAAACCCTATTCCAAATTAATAAATCTTATTCTGACAATTTGATAGAAAACAAAAATCATCCTCTTTTCTTCTGGAATTACATCATTTTTCACTACTTTAATTGGCCATGAAAAATTTAGATTTTTTTTTTTAAGGTATTCACATCTTCGTTCTTATGATTAATTGATCAATTAGGAATGTTCAAGATTAGGAGCATGCCATTTTTCAATGCTGGAACCTCAATGATATAAGGAAAAAGTTTTGTGAAAGACTCCGTGAGTTTCGTGAAATTAACCATTGAAACTACCAACTATTGTTAACCTTATCTCCATCAATTTTTCATCAGTTATTGTATTCAATGAATTCAATGGTATTCGATGCATTCAATTGCTGTGTTCAATTAATTCATAACTCATCAATTGTTGTATCTTCTTTCTGCCTATATATATAGAGGCAGAGAGAGAATACTACACAATACATTAAAAACAAAATATTGAAAGACTCGTTATAAATAAGACACGAGTGAAACCATCAAACAATTGAAAAATAGATTGAAGAAACAATAAATGAAAATTATACAATGTTATTTTTCTATACAATATCATGATGGTTTTGTTACATCACAAAAATTCATCATTTTTAATTCAAGGAATCCCCTAATATATAATTAAATTAATAAAACCTTGACTGTTGACAAATATCTGTTTTAAGAATTTGATTGTCCTAAACAAAATTTTAAAGTGACACTCAACAAAATAGTCTGGCCATTTGGTTTTGTAGACCATTATTGGATCACACATTAAAATATTCCAGTATATTTCGATAAATATATATTTTAAAAAAAGGCCAAGCAATAAGCATTGAGAAATATACATTTCAAGAATAAATTATTTATTTTATATGATTGTCCTAAGCAAGTTTGGTTTTGCAATGGCGCTTAGCATAATAGATGTGGTTTTACTGAATAATACATTAAAATACACATTCTATTTCGATAAATATATATTTGTTAAAAAAAATATTTCATCTGTTAATAATCAAAAATTGATGAAAACTATATAGAAACCTATTACATTTCTATTGACTTTAAAATTATTAATACATATCAAAAATCTTCTTTGTGTATTTCTGTGGCCCATGCAGTATATCCTGATGTAAAATAAAGAAACATAATCAAACAAAATGTTTTCATTTTCTTTACTTTCAGAAATTATCCTTGAAAAGGCTAATTAAATTTTAACCTAAGCAAAGACGATAACGCCTGAAATTCCAATGTCAGTCGTAGTGTAACTGTGTTGCACAATCCTCATTTCCGTGTAATACTTGCATCATTCAAATACTTAGAACAAGTGAGATTGCACGCCCACAACATCAGAACAAAAATTAATCAACGCATCTAACACCCTAGACAGAAACATAGGAATTTCATTAATTAGCAGCTGGCGGATAAATGTTGCTTTTCACCATATTGTACAAATTATTTCCACACTCACTCGAGCGCTTTTAAGCGTAAGCTAAAGAGCGCGAAACAGAAAAAAAAGGTAAATGTCTTCCCACTGTCCCTTTCCTCCCCTTCCCCAACACATAGATGTTGATAAGAAAGATGCCATGCATGGGGCCATGTGGTTCGTGTTCTCATAAAACGGAATTTTAATTATAAACGGTGCAGGAATGTTTAAGGGCAACGGTCCTTGTTCAATAAAGTTTACTAAATTAAACGATACATTTACTACTTCGTTGAAGGAGACTTGCACACCTTCTAATGCATATGTAGGTAATCATTTTATGGATTTATTTATGGTATTATTTTTATGGTAAACATTTTTATGGATGCGTTTTCTTCCATCTCGGTAATATTTAATAAGAATTTGTGTGATTTGAAAAAAAGTGTAATATCTACTTGAAATTATAAATAAAATCAGTGCATATGTTTATTATTTTGTTTAAAAATATTTCACATTTTTCCACTAATATTCAAAAATTGTAAAAAAAAAAGAATATGTTATCTAATGTATATTTTAGAACCAATTTTATGTCGGTAAAATTATAAAAATATTAATATAAATGTAGTTAATTTTTAATTAAATCTAAATTATTTATGTTATTTGAATGTAGTAAATGGTATATGAAAAAAATAAGGTAAATGAAAAAAATATTTATTGTCATTTGCTTTAACTTTTCATACTTATTTATTACTTTTAACTTTTCATATTTATTTATTACTTTCACTTTTCATACTTATTTCATACTTTACCTTCAAATAATGCATATGTAGGTAAATATTTTTATGGATTCGTTTTCTTCCATAAAATAATAGTAAATAAGTTATATTAATAAAAATATTTAAGAATCATATTAGTATATTTAATAAAAATTTCTAATATTTATAATATATAAATATTAGAAATTAAAAATATGGTAATATATTAAAATTACCAAATTCATTTATAATAATAATAATTTATAACAAAATTATTAGTATTATAAATTAATTTTATACTAATATAAATATAATATATAAAATTAAGAATGATAAATTAACGGTAAATAATAATATTAAAAATATTAAAGTAATAATATATAATAAAAATATTATTTTTATTATATATTATTATTTTAATATTTTTATTATTAGTAATAATACTATATAATAACATTAATAAAAAATTTCGCGACTTGGAAAACGTGTAAAATCTACATGAAATTATGAATAAAATCAGTATATACGTTTATTATTTTGTTTTAAAAAAATTCAAATTTTTCACCAAATGTTCTAAAACTGTAAATAAAATTGTTATATCGTCTAATATATATTTTAGAACCCTTTTTATGTCGGTAAAGTTATAAGAATATGAATTTAAATGTAGTTAATTTTTAATTAAATCTAAATTATCTTGCACGTAATTTGAATGTAGTAATTAAAAAGAAAATATGAAGAAAAAAAATATCGGTAAAAAGTAAAAATTTCAGTAAAAATCTTATACACGAAATAAGTTTTTATTGTAATAGAAGTATGAATTAAAACATAGAATGACAAATTGTATTCATACAATATTACAATTCAAAATCTGAAGTTACGCTAAATCAATTACACCTTTTATGACAAAAATATGCTAAATGATAAATAATTATTTATTGTCACTTGTTTTATGTGTGAAATTTGCTTCAACCTATCAATTACAAACAATTATAAATAACTATAATAATAAATATTAATATTTATTATTAGAGTTATTATTATTTTAATAAATAACTATAATATAAAATTAATATTATATAATATTATAACTTAATATTGTAATTATAATATTATATTAAATTGATATTAATATAAAACATTAATAATAAATATTATTATTCAAATAATAATAAACATTATTATAATTGAAGATAAGATATCTTTTATTCTTATTTTCATTAATCTGGAACGAAGAAATTGATGCGTTCCACTATTAGTACAGTATTATAAAGTATTTTTAAGATTACAATTAGTTAAATATTAATAAAAAATAGAAACCTTCCTTTGAAAAATAACAAATTAATTTATTTATAAATTCATACGTGTCTATGTCTTCATACAAAAATGTTTGTGTTTAAAAGCTAAAAAATGTAAAAAAAATTTAAAAAAAATAAAATTATTAAATGTTTGAAACATTATTTCTGAAACAAATAATAATATGGAAAGTTCATTTACAATTAAAAAAATATTTGAATAGCAGTAAATACTATTTGAACATCAATTATTTTCCTTAATAATCGATTAACATGATGGCCAATTAATAGCATTCTTATTTGATACCATAGACTACAAGCTCGAATTCTGGCTGTGGTATGGATGTTTGTTAGAGGTTCGAAACCCTCGTTAAACTATAGGTCCCGGTCTGTTTAGCATAGGGATGGGCAAACTATTTTTAAGGTTCTATCCGACCCGCGGATAGAATTTTAATTGGGCTGTCCGTGGAAATTAAAAGAAATATATATTTATATATTATATATCCATCTCTTTTTCTACTTTGATTAAATATTGTTTTTTTTTTTTCCTTCCTTTTTTTAAAAGGACTGATGATCTTCAAATCGTTATCGAAAGTAAGTTTCCCAAATTTAATATTTCACGCCCAAAAATCAGTGCTATGTTTCCTTCATCTTATATATATGAAAAATGTTTTCATTTATGAACCTTAGAAAAAAATATTTCAGAAGTAGCTGGCAGATACTATTTAGCATCGTTCCTTAGAATCAGTACATCTCACTTGAACCTCAATTATAAGGAACTTTTAAAAAGGAAATCGCAATTTCATCCATCTCATTAACATATTTAAATTGTAATACTTGTATATTGTTTTTAAAATTTCAGAAAAATTTGTCTTGGCCCGCCAAACTTTTTTTTTTTCGATTCCCGCGACCGAAAAAGCGTCCCGATGCCCATCTGTTTAGAAGAAACTGTGCCCAAACTGACCGTAGAACTACACACCAAACTAATTACTATCGATAATTATCAATCGATCGATGATCAATTATTTTCCTTATTATTAATGATAAGTACTTATATTTGTAAAAGTCAAATGATGTTGATTTAGTTTTAAATAAACAGAATAGAAGTTATATAATTTGCATTTATTCCTTCTCGTTCATAGCATTTAAACAAAAAATTGGTTAATTGTAAAAATAAATAATAAATATTTCTAATCTGATTTTAAATATTTATCAAATAACGATAGAATTTTTTCCTTGGTATTTCGAATAAGAAATTTAGCTTTAAAACTATAAAAAAAAATATATATCCTATAAAGATTAAGTTCTATATACCCAATACAAGCAATCGCGAATTGCATAAATTAAATAAAATTGAAAGAAAATCTATTTCGATGTATATCTAAAATTCTATTCAATTTAGCGATTAATGCAATAGAATTTTCATGAAAACCCCCAAAAAAATCTGGTTCAATCAATTTTTCATAAACATTTAAATCAGTTAAATATACTTTTTTAAAAATACAGATTAAATTCTGTTTCTGGAAGATCGAATAGTTTTTTTTTTTTCCCATCAATTTTCGAAACCAATTTCAAATGTTTTTTTAAAGAAAAAAATATATTTCTAAAGATAACAGTTGATTTTCCTAAATTATTCGTTTAAAACTAAATGCCTGAATCCAGTTATTTCTATGTCGAAAAGAAATATAAACATTCAGATTAAAATTTCACCTCTCATGAATTTATTTCATCGTAAAACTTATTTCTTCGTAAATTTCTTTTTTTAGTAACTGTCTGATGAAAGAAAAGTAACCAATCTCATTAAGAATCAGATCCACTTTTTATTCCTTTTATAGTAAAAATAATAGCTAAATTTTATCAATTCGTTGCATTGGAATACAATTTTTTTCATTCATTTTAAATACAAAAACTGTCATTTTTTTTCTAGAAGTATTTGAAAACTAAGAAAGTTTTTTTTACTTAATAGAATAAAGTTTTTATCTAAATTTTTCTGGTTCTCTTAAAATTTTTATTTCGAAAAATTCGTGCTACATAAACATGATTTGTTAAAGGTGTTTTAAGAGTCAAACTTTTATGTACTAAAAAAAAAAAAAAAAAAATTTAACTGGTTCTTAAAACTATGTCATTCACCAATGAGATTAGAAATTTACAGCAGATTCAAATTTATCCAGATGCACCATAAGATTTTTTTTTTTTTTTATTCTAATGCAGCTGGCAAACACTTAAACAGCTTGGTCTTGAATTGCCAGCGCTTACAGACGTTACTCACTTTGCATTACCCAGAGGGCGCGTGTAACTTGAAGATAAGCCACGGAGCGGAGTAACAATGCCCCTGCAACGCTATACGATCCTATTAGGACCGGGACCTACGGTTTAAAGGGCACCACCGTCCATGGCACCACCGGGGCTCGCACCCGTGAGATACCGAGCGCCAGAGCGCTAGCCAATCGGCCATTCAGGCCCTACCATAAGATAAAAATCAGGAAAATCTTCTTAAGATGTTCATATAATTTTGATTACATTACTTCTGTTGTACAGGAATTAATACAGTAAAAGTTTTATGTTGTTTCTCTTAAAAGGGAAGTTCATCCATTGAATGCTAAAAAAAATAGGAGTGGTTTATATTTTCGATCTAACGGTATTCCGCATTTGATATCAAACCAGCATTTAACACAGACATATTCCTGTCGTTCATATACAGTGGGTAAAAAAAAAGTATTGGCAATTACCTTAATTTATTCATATTGACAAATAAATAAATTGTTATGCAATTTTAGCAGTCGTAATTAAATACAAGACATCTTAGACATATAAAAATAGTAAAAATTTTATTTTAATTTGCATTTTCTACGATTTTTTCATTCAAAAACGAAAATTTGCATGTCAAAAAGTATTGGCAACGTTTTAAGTGCTATGCAAATTTTGTTACATTGAAGTCACGTGTTTCGACTGATAAGAAACTCTACCGGTACAAAGTCTGCAAAACTACTCCAAAAGTGTCTATGCATTATTTTGCGATTACAGCAGTAAAATGACTTCGAAATCGAGGGAGTTGGACGTTAGTGTTAAAAACACGATTATTAGCCTCAGAAATGAAGGTTTAATTTATCGTGCTATAGGAGTGCAGTTCAATATAAGTTTATTTACTGTCAGAAGTGTTGTAAAAAAGTTCAAGGAAACAGGATCAACGGAAAATAAGACTAGAAGTGGACGACCTCGAATATTTTCTACAAGAGAAGAACGTGTCATTATTAACAAGGTTAAGAAAATCCCTAAAATAAGTGCACCCGAGATAGCTAGAGATGTTGCTTTCACTTCGCAAAAGACTTTCAGCGTACAGACTGTACGGAATGTTTCACACGAGAGAAGTTATTATGGAAGGGCAGCTAGAAAGAAACCATTCATCTCGGAAACAAATAGGAGAAAGGGGTTAGATTTCGCAAAATCCCACGTTGATTTATCTGAAGAATTTTGGAACACAGTTATTTTTTCCGACGAATCAAAGTTTAACATTTTCGGCAGTGATGGACGACGATATATGTGGAGGAGGCCAAATACTGAATTGGAAAAGCAACATTTAACTGCTACTGTAAAACATGGTGAAGGCAGCGTCTTAGTTTGGGGCTGTATGGCAGCTAATGGAATTGGCAACCTGCATTTTATTGATGGTATTATGACAGCACGTACATACATTGACATTTTGCGCCATAACTTAAAAATCAGTGCCCAAAATCTTGGCTTGGGAACATCATTCGCTTTTCAACAAGACAATGACCCCAAGCATACAGCGAATCTCACCCGTGAATGGCTAATCTACAATGCTCCTCGCCAATTAAAAACCCCACCTCAATCGCCTGACATCAATCCAATTGAAAATTTAGGGCACCTGCTGGATCTAGAAATCAAGAAACATAAAATTTCAAGTAAAGACTACCTCAAACGTTTAACTTGCAAGAGTGGTACAAAATTCCCAACAGTACAACAAAGACCTTAGTTTCCTCTATGAGAAATAAATTACAAGCTGTTATAGATGCAGAAGGTATGCATACAAATTACTAAACATATACTAATTTTGTTTTCGTTCATAATTTTGTCAATTTCATAATTTTGCCAATACTTTTTTTGTCATGTAAATTTTGATTTTCTCGCAGATTTTGACTAAAAAAAAATATTTAAATGAAAATTTCGTTATATTTGTTTGTCTTTTCTCCTTCTGTAATCGCTATGTTAAAATAAAATTTGTAAACATACTTTTGTTAGCAAATGTGATCATTTATAGGCAATTGCCAATAGTTTTTTTTTTATCCACTGTATTCATGCCGAAATGCAAACTTCGACAAATACCCTTCCAACGGACATCCAGCTATAATACTGAATAAATTAAATTTATAACTAAGATCAAAATACAAATGCAAACTATACAGATACAGATAAAAACGATCAATTAAGACCCATACCCAATACAAAGGATCTCAAAAATTTACATGGAAATACGTCAGCATCATGTTGTGGGGAGATTTTCCTTTGTCATGTCAGGTAGAGTATTTTGGGGACCTGATAATTGAATAACTAGCGCTCTACCACTCGGTGCCACAGATTCCAGGTTCGAGTCCCTGTGGTGCCATGGATGCTTGTAGTGGTTCGAAATTCTCTTTAAGCCGCAGTTCCAGGTCTAATTTGAATGTTGGGCATAGGGCTGACAGCCCTTTCCGTAAAAAAGAAAACATCTCCTGTCTCGAAATCTGCTATTCGGCAGGAGGCCTTGGCCCACCATGGTGTTGTTGAGCTAACGAAGAAGAAAGTAGATTATTTATATTGTGTAACTTTCTTTTTAAATCTGAATTTTATCACTATAAAACGTCTTACTTTATGTGATGATAGATTTAAATTTGCAGTTTTTTATTTCTATACATTATTTTACAATCAATGTTAGAGAAATATCGCATACATTTAACTTACAAATTTATTTCATGAATCTATAGTTTCTTTTTAATTATTTAATCTACATTTTTTCCTTTAAATGACTTCCAGCGCTCGGTGCCACAGGTTTCGGGTTCGAGTCCCGGCGGTGCCATGGATGTTTGTAGTGGTTCGAATCCACTTTAAACCGTAGGTCCCGGTCTTCTATGACTGTAAGAGCGTCACGGAGCAGAAGTCAGACTTCTACCTACGGGAGCTCCATCAGAACAGAAGCTGCAGCTGCCCCTCTTCCCTCCTTCCATGAGGGATACGACACCAACAAAAATGATTTCCAATTATTTCTCCTCTGTTCAATTTTATTATTTTATCTTTCTGCTCTGCCATTATTCAAAAGTTCTTTCAAATCATTAAAACATTAAAATTATTTATTATGTGAAACTTATTTTCTAGTGAAATTGAAATAAAACTTATTTTAGCCAATCGAACGACATAAAAGGATCTTTTGAAAACTTATTTCTAACGCATCTGTTTAGATAACGTTAAATGTTGGAAATTCTATATTATTCAAGCTTTCCATTCTTTAACTATGCAAATATCTTTTCTCCTTTTAGTGAAATAATAAAACAACTTGAAATGTTTGTCACATTTTAGTTTCAGTTAAATACGTATCGTTTATCAGAAGTGATGGACATTTCACGATTGTGTTAAACAACATTCTTATTTACTCACTTACACAAAGGGACGTATTCCTTTTCTCGCATACTTCAAGTGAAAGATTGGCATTTCAATAATGGAAACATCCAAATTTTATTCAACTGGATAATTCTTACTCTAAAACAATAAATCGTTGACTAGTTGTTTTGAAAATCAGTAGAGTTTAAATCTCAAAGAGATATAATCAATTTTTTTCAATGGATTACCACAAACATTGATAATAAAATATATCTGAATAATTATTATAATTATGAATGGTGCGGGAAAACTTTAATTTGATTCAAAATTATGCTACTAAAACATTAATCGAATGAAAGCCTTAAATATTTCAGAAAATATATATATATATAAATATATTTTTTTTTAATAAATATATTTTATATATCTATAAATATATTTTTATATATATAAATATATTTTTATATCTATAAATATATTTTTATATATCTATAAATATATATATTTAAATATATCTATAAAAAATATATTTTTATATCTATAAATATATTTTTATATAAATATTTTTATATATCTATAAATATATTTTTATATATCTATAAATATATTTTTATATATCTATAAATATATTTCTCTTTGTCTTGTCTCATATTTGTTACTGTAAAAACATGGATGCTTAAGCCACAATTGAGTTCAACCATTAATTTCAGCAGGTTTTGCACTTTAATAGTTTACACTTTCAACTAGCTTTTATTCCTAAGTATTTAATTATTAAATAGGTACATTTCTTCTTCTTCATTGGCGACAGAGGGCAAGACATCATACACAAAGTACTTGTGTCAGAGAGTACTCATGTCATACAGAGTACATGTGTCAGAGTACAAGACATCATATACTATTTCAGTGGCACTTGGAATTAGTGGCCTTTGATATCACAGGCGTCATGATAGAATCCCGCCTGTAGCATGGATGTTTACGCATTTTGTCTTCATTGCCACAACATCCCCATGGTGGGCCAAGGCCATCGGCTGACTGACAGATTTCGAGCAGTACATGTTTTCTTTTTACGGTGTAGTGTTGTCAACCCTTGCTTTACAATCATATTAGACCTACGGTTTAAAGTCGATTCTGAACCACTACAAACATCCATGGAATTGGGAACCGAAACCTGTGGTCCAAGCGCCAGCGCGCTAGCCACTTGGCCAGCAGACCCCAAATACTTACACTAACACCAGGAAATTTAATCACTATCCAGACTATCAGACAGCTTGTCTGCTCGTGGAAGATGTTTACCACACAAGCTATCACATTCTCCAATAATTGCCAATTCGCCAATCTTCATTTTCACTAGCATCATTTTCACTAGCGAATTCGGCAAATAATTTTTATTTTTAAAAGACTTTAAAAGTTTATATACTTTGTATTTATGTAGACTTTGCTCATCATCAAGAATTTCCTTTAATAAAGTATGTCATTCGTTGAATGATTTTAATTAATAGTGTGTTATTCCTTAAAAATATTTTAAAATTTTGAATTTTTATTTGAAATCGATTCAGTTTCTAAAGTTTAATTTTCAGTGATTGGAAATATCTCAATATTGAATTTTGAAATACCAAACTTTAAATTACAGAATATTGATCCACACTAATATTTCAAGTTAATTCAAACTGTTCAAATAGAAGCTACAACATCACACTTTCAAGTAGAACCCACATTGTAGATGTTTTCGAGTTTGATTTCTTGAATTCATATTCGTATTTTAAACTTGTATGGTTTTATGTAAATTATTTGGTGGACACGCTCAATAAAATGGATCAATATAATGAAAAAATGTCGTCGACATTTTTTTTCCTATTTAGAGAAAAAAAAAGTCTTTAACTTATCTTATTTATAAAAAAATTGTTTTTTATAGTAAGTGTTTCGTGAAAGAAATTTTTCCTTTATTATAAGCATTTTCACTAGCATCTTTACTATGCATCTTAATTCAAAAGGAAAAAAAAAATCATTTTAATTTAAATTAAATTTTTATATTTATTTAATTTAAGCGAAAAATTTGAACACAGAAATTATTTTTAGTTTTTTTATTTCTAAAATGATACATTTTTTTATATAAAAAAGATAAATGCATATATCTTAAAATTTATCATTCCTAATCTTCATTAAGTCAATAATACCTCTGCCTTACACTTCTCTTTTTAGCTTCTGTCGATAATACTTCTGCTTAAACTAACTAGTTTTCCAGATGTAAATGCCGCTACCCACCTTAATTTTAAACAAAAAAATTTTTTTCTTCGTTATTAAAATAAAAAGAGCAAGTTTTTCCAATAATAATCCATTTTTAAAACGGTTAAAGGAATTACACGATTAAATACACAAAAAATCAAAGGGACAATGCAAATCACCACAGAACTTTCCAATTAAAAACTTTCCATTTCCCAATCAATAACCGCAAAAAAAACCTGCTTTTCTTTAAAAGCATTAAAACTAATTGGCAACATTTTTCAATGTTTTACAATGGAACAAGAATTAAAAACAAAAAACAATAACACGTTTTTTTTTTTAGCATGAACATATAAAAAAGAGTCAAAGTACCATCATTAGCATGGTGAATTCTTTCCATTGAGAAAAGTACCATTTCATCGATTATATGCCTCTTAATCAATATCGTATAATGGGTTTCAGATACATTTCCTTTCCTCTTCTTAGACCAGTATACCTGGGTCGTAAAATTAAATAATTAGTTTTCACTCCAAAGAATAATCATTTCCAAAACGTGTATCAATTTCTGAGCTGTGGGATCTTTACCAATTATACATTCATTTCTAAACGAGGTTTTGGGAAAGGCAAAGAAATATTTTTAACAAAGGATTGAAGAAGATATTTTTTCACTCGTATGAGGAAATTTGAATTATAAACACAGGGCCATTAAGCTTATTCAGTTGTGGACATATTGGATTTGATGTTGGATACTTGAAATAGTTCTTCCTTATTAGATACGTGGAGTAGTTGAATACTTTGATAGTTTGGAGTATCCTTGTTGTTTTGTAGAACAATGTGTGAGGAAAATTACCTTCCAATAGAGTTTTCTGAAGTAACAATTTGATGGAAAAAATCCCGGACAATTCTCCAGGTAATAAATTAGCAAGATTCTCCGCAATTTGCCAATTACCAGTTTGTCAATTTTGAAACACAATTACAAGATTCCAACCAATCTGCAAGATTCTCAGAATTTAGAACAACTGAGTCTTCAAAGTTTTTCAAAGTAGAGACTAATATGTAATGCATATTAATAGAGTATCTTATAAGGTAAATGTTATTAAAATTTAAACACAATATAGTTTATTAAATTTTCAAGTTGATCATAAATATACACTGAAGTGACAAAAGTCATGGGATACCTCTTAATATCGTGTCGGCCCTCCTTTCGCCCGGCGAAGTGAAGCAACTCGACGTGGAATGGACTCAACAAGTCGTTGGAAGTCTTCTGCAGGAATATTGAGCCATGCTGTCTCGATAGACGTCCATAATTGTGAAAGCGTTGATGGTGCAGGATTTTGGGCACGAACAGACCTCTCGATGTTGTCCCATAAATGCTCGATGGGATTCATGACGGCGATCTAGGTGGCCAGATCATTCGTTGGAATTGTCCAGAATGTTCTTCAAACCAATCGCGAACAGTTGTGGCACGGTGACATGGCGCATTGTCATCCATAAAAATCCCATTGTTTGGGTACATGAAGTCCATGAATGGCTGCAAGTGATCTGCAAGTAGCTGAACATAAGCATTTCCAGTCAATGTTCGGTCCAGTCGCACCAGAGGACCAAGTCCATGCCATGAAAAAACAGCCCACACCATTACGGAGCCCACCACCAGCTTGAACAGTGCCTTGCTGACAGTTTGGGTCCATGGCTTCGTGGGGTCTGCGCCACCACTCGAACCCTACCATCAGCTCTTACCAACTGAAACCGTGACTCATCGGACCAGGCCACGGTTTTTTCCATTCATCTAGGGACCAACCGATATGCTCACGTGCCCACGAGAGTCGCTGCAAGCGATGTCGTTCTGTCAGTAAAAGGCACCGAGTCGGTCTTCTGCTGAATAGCCCAAAGAGCCAGTCTTCCCGCACAGTTCTAACAGACAAAGTCCTTGTACGTCCCACATTGATTTCTGCGGTTATTTGACGCAGTGTTGCCAAGTCTGTTGAATTTACATGACTCTTGCAGACGTCGCCGGTCCCGGTCGTTAAGTGCTGACGGTCGACCACTGCGCTGTCCATGGTGGGATGTTATGCCTGAAATTTCATACTCGGCACACTCTTTGACACAGTGGATCTGGGATCTGGGAATGTTGAATTCCTTAACGATTTCCGAAATGGCATGACCCATGGGCCCAACTAACATTCCGCGTTCGCCCAGCGTTAATTCCCGTCGCGGTCATCATCACGTCAAAACCTCTTTCACATGAATAACTTGAACAGAAATGAAAAAGCTCTGCGAAAGCACTGCGCATTTATACCTGTTCTACGCGATGTTATTGCCATCTGAAAATTTTCATATTGTTATCCTATGACTTTTTTGTCACTTCAGTGTATGTTATGCCGACTGAAGCAAATTTATTCTTTTAATACTATTTAAAAATTTAACATTTAAAAGTGAAATTAAAATTAATTATATATGATACATACTTTTTAAGAAATTAATGAAACAACCAAACATATAAAATGTTATCAAATCCATATTAATAGAGTATAATAATTTTTGCTTAAAATCTGAAAAAATAAATTTAAATTATTATTTGGCTAGTTACGATGTAGTAACTATCAAAATATTAAATTTATGCAAATTTATTAACCTGTTGACGATAACGTGATATTATTAAATTTATAAATCCTTATTATAAATATAAAATTAAATTTAAAAATATGCGAGCATACGATGGTGGCGAAAATTATGATCACTTCAACAATAAACATATTGGATTGCCGTTATCATCTTGAAAACCTGGCATCACTTGAAAAGAATAGTCCTCCAGTGGGTTCCTGCCCAATGTGGGGTTCCAGGCAATGAGAAAGCCGACTTCCTGGCTAAAAGGGGGGCTTTAATCACACAAAAAATATCTCGTCCTACACCCTTCCACTCTATCAAATATCTCGTCAAAAGATCAATTAAAGTCCGCGCTCAAGAAGACCTCTATAACCGTGTTTCCCAAAAGTCCTGGAAGAATGCCATCCCAAATCTATGTAATGTTCCAAGGCGTAGAGCAGTCGCTCATTTCCGACTAGCCACCAGACATGACTGTCTGCGTAAACATCTTTACAGACTTAAAATTGTTCCTTCCCCGATATGCACTCTGTGCAGCTCTGAGAGGCCATGGACTCCACGCATCTACTGCACTGTCCTGCTCTGAGCAAGACTTTTCTCGCCGAGCGATATTGGGAGGCTAGAGATATGTTAGATTAATGAACTCTGTTTCAGCATATTTTGTTGTTTTCTCTGTTCTTTTTTTTTTTTATTTTTCGTTGTTCTGTAACTGTTCATAATCTGCCATTGGAAATAAAAAAAAAAAAAAACAATAAACCAAATTATGAATTCTATATAATATTTTCTATGTAGGTATTGGTGTAATATATTTGTATTATATATCAATTTGAGTAAACTTTTTTTGTGATTTTAAATTGCAATTTTATCATATCATATGCATATATATATATTACTATAATGTAATACACAAAAAAATATGAAACACACAATGAAAGTTTTCATTTAAAATAATTTTAAATACAATTTTGTAATAATTTAAAATATGTAAGGAAAAATAAAAAATACGACAATGTTTATCGATCATCATTTGAACGGATTTGAACGAATTTGTAAAAAAATGTTTAATAAGTAATTAAAAAGTAAAAAACTGAATAAACCGTTCAGAATTCAGAAAGCGTACTTTTATTTTTTTGTTCACGTATAACATTCAGATTTTATGATTCCTTGAAACGATCTCTTAATCAAAAATGATGTCCAATGTTGTTTAAAGAATGCAAATAAATGCTAAAAATAATGATATTTTTATTCCATTTCTTTTTCCTTTTTAAAATGAAAAGTTGTTAGTACAATACTCATTCAACACTGAAGATAAGATAAATTATATGGCCAGTTTCGCATAAAAATAGCGAAGGGAAATGTCTCAGTTGTCAAAACTATTCTATGCTAAAAGAAAATCTATACTGTGTAGTAGCGAATGTAAAGCGAAACATTTCACTATCTTTCACCATCTGAACAAATTTCATTCAGAAATGACGAGAAAATATCCGAGCACGCGATAGTTGTACATACAAATCTTTGCTCAAAGTAATTTATTTAATGTGCCAAAATAAAGAAATGTTTGTAACTGTTTTACATAATCACGTCATAACTACAATTCCTTGTTTACTCACTTTTTGTTATATTGGGAAATTATGTACCATTTACCTTAATCCTCCTCCTAGCTACAATATTTTTCAAATGCGTTCTTTAATGTATTTATTCTGTGGAATTTTAAACAATTATCATTCTGAGAGGGTACATCCATCGATCCCAAAAATAAAACCAGTAGTAAAAATTAAGAAAAGTGTCAAAATCACAAATTTTTTAATCACTAACATTAATCAGAAGTTTGTGAAGTTATAATATACCAGGCACACTTTTAAAACAAAAAGGGTAGCTGATCATAAAAGTAAACGAATAGAATACTTTTGTGTTGTATCCATATATGTTTTATTGTGATTTTGAATAAAAACTCAAAAACGAAAAGTCTTACAGATATACAATTCATAAGTTTTTAAGACATGAAAAAAACACTTTTTAAGAAGAAATAATTAGATTTTATTCACTATATATAACCTTAAACAAACAATACGCAATTCACGAATATCATAAAAATGAACAATTGTGTATTATCTGGTAAATAAATTATAGTTTAAAAACACTAAAAAACACGCTTTTAGAGTTAATCAAACTAAAAAGTAAAAAATAATTGTTAACATTAAGAATAAAATTACTGACGAGAAAATGAATGTCACTGTTCTAAAAGTGGGGTGTTCGATATCAATCGTTATAATTTTTCACTAGTTTCATTCCGAAATGCAGAGTTAGTTCAAAAATGTCATGCAAAACACCCCACGCTTTTAGAACAGTGACATTCATTTACTCGTCCGTAATTTATATTCTTGTGTCAACAATTATTTTTTACTTTTTTAGTTTATTCAAGTATTTTTAAGCTACCTGTACTTATGTATAAGTGAATACAGGTACCAAAAAGAACTTATGTATAATTGAGTAGAATAAAATTTGGCAAGAATCTAAATCATTTAGATAAATAAATTAAAATAGAATAGATTTATGGTTAAGTGAATGTTAATGCACCTGTGTGATTTGTTTGTAAGGGAATTCTAATTTAAATTGAGTTCTAAAATATTAAGCTATTGAGCCCTGATGAATAAGTAAAATATGAAAACCTAAGGGTAAATAAGCACAGATAATTAAAGTTTTAAGAAAACAAAAATAGATCACCCTAAACTTCAACGTTATCTTTTAAAAAAGGAATTTTAACAACAACAATTTCTGCTGAACAATTTTTATTTTAATAAGGTGCATTACAATGCATCCTCTTTAGGAACTAATTAAGCACTCTTAAATCCTAATCTTCAAACTAATTACCAAACTTCTAAAATTTTCAACTTTCATTTTCACCTAAAGAATTTTTTTTTTCTTCGTACAAAAATGTCAAAGGATACCCAAGGTTTTTTGATTGTATGAATGACGAATAATAATAATCACAAATTAATTAAAAATTTCAAGTTTTGTGCAACGAAAAGAGATAATTTCTGAATTATTTGACCTAAAATTGCAAAAAGTACTTCATTTCCATAAAATGTATTCCAATTGTTTTGTTGTTGTTGAAAATTATTGGGCTTCAAGAACATTAAGAACAACAAACCAACATACGACGAATAATAATAATCTTAAATTAATTAAAATTAAAATTTTTTTGCAATGAAGAGATGAATTTCTGAATTATTTTGTCCTAAAATTGCCAAAAAATTACTTCATTTCCTTAAAATACATTGGAATTTTTTTGTTGAAAATGATCGGGCTTCAAGAATATTAAAAAAACAAAACAACATTTCCGAAGAAGAAAATATATTAATTTTTGTTTTGTGTTGAAAAAAGAGAACTTCTGAATTATTTTAACAAAAAACACATTTTCATAAAAACATTGAAAGGTTGTTGTTATTGAAAATTATTGGGCTTCAAGAACATTACGAACAATAAACCAAAAGCGATGAGCAGGTAAAAAACGTTCTTTGAAGGAACTTACCAAAAGAATAGCATATAACATATAACTTTATACTGCATACATAACACTTGCATACCGTATGGAGAAAAACCAGAAAAGTCTATCACACAGCCTGACTATCTATGTGAGATGCTTTAGCATGTTGCCGCCATACACCTTGCTCTCTATTTAATTGTGTATCTCCTACAGAACTAACGTTTTAGTAGAAAAGGACCTTAGAAAAAAACATACCTTTGAAAAACGACATTTTTTCCATAATTTGAAAAATAAATATCTCTCTTTCTGTTATTGTTTTTGGGTTTTTTTTTAATGTTAATATGATTCTTAATAGTTTATATTTTGTGTTTATATACTTATTGATGAAATATCTAAATGAATTAGACATGAAAATTTATCCCAACATATATTCTATTCTATGTATTCTATCCATCGTTCTATATATTCTATCCTATCGATCTTTATATTCTATTCCATCGTTCTATAGATTCTATCCCATCGTTCCATGTATTCTATTCAATCGTTATACATATTTATTCTATCCTGTCGATCTATATATTTTATATCACAGATCAAATTGATCAGGCAGTCTATCTATACTTTTATGCTTCAACAGATTAGAAATTAATCTTTTGAATTGTTGAAGACGGTTATTAAATTGTTTGATAAAAGTACTAGCTAAAATTATTAATTATAAATTATAATTACTAACTTAATTATAAATACTTAATTAAATATTATTTAAATTAGCTAATATTACAGAACATTGCTCGTTCAAATTGAATCAGGCCCAGTTCGGTCACTTCTATGCTTATACCATGAATCGCTACCCGCTCAAAATTAAAGAGTAAAAAAACCACACTAAATCTAGATTAAATAGCAATCAGTTTTCCCAGTAGCAATATTAAAAGATTTATAAGAATATCAGGATTCATCACAAAATAAAACTTGATGCATTGTACATTTTTTACTGTTCTCTCAGATACACATTAATTTTCAATGTTCCTGAGAAAGAAATAGCAAAGTAATTTTATCTTTTTCAATTTCTACTATTAGCTCACACTCTCCGTATATATATATCTTGTTCAAATTTTCAATCATTAATAAAATACTTTTATTCATCCACTCAAGTTCAAATAAATTTTTTTGAACTTGTAGTGGATGACACTTGATGTTAATACAGTTTTTTCAAATATTAATTCATTCATTAAATTTAATTAATAAATTTTAGTTTTTTTATAGATTTAAGTTGCATATATCTACCAATAGATGGCGCCAGATAAACTAAAAAAAAAAAAAATGAATGAAAATTATTTATAAAGGACATTCTGCAATATAAGTAAAAAAAGTAGGAATTGACTTAATTTTTTTTTTTTCATATATTACTTGTTTTGTTCATAATTCACATTTTTTTATTTATTTTTTATTTTTTTGCTACGAAATATTTTGCGCATACATAATTGATCACTTAATTTTAGTAAGTTAATAATTTTAGTAGTTAATCATTGTTTAATTGATTTTATTTATTGTGCAAGATGGGTTTGTGAAAGATATATTTCATAAAAGGAAAGACTAAAATAAACGCCCAGTTGATACAAACTTCGCACTTTGTCAGATAGTTTGAAGTGGTATTCTATCTATATTGATAAAAAGATTTCTCGAACCTTTGAAAAAGGAGCAAAAAAAACTTGTCATGATACAACTTCTAAAAATCGAATGATGTATTTTGAGAACTCATCTCCATCATCCAGACAGTCCTATCAAATAACTGTCACAGTTATAAGCAAAGCAGATGAATTTCTGACTTTTGGCGTTTTCATTTCTGTAATTTTCTGTTTGAAGGATTTCAAGAATTTTCTTATTATTTGTCTTGGTAACCCTTATGGTCCAAAAGTTAAAATTTTAGCATTTTTTTTAATTTAAATTCAGCTTTTTTTTTATTGTTGTTGTTTAAAAGTCTTTATATCGGAAAATAAATAAACCCGAATTTGGTTGGAATTGGAATTCAAAGTAATATTCCGTATTATTTATGTATTTGAGTGCGCGTGTGTTTTTGTGTGTGAACTTTTAGAAATGCAAATAAGGCATTCAAAAAATAAATATTAAATATTGTTGCACAATTTATATAAAATTATTTTTAATAACTCGTGATACATTAATATCAGATGTTTATAATTTGTAATACATATTACAAAATAATTTCACTAAGTAAAATATCGTTAAACTTAAAAAAGAATTTCATTTAGAAAATAGCAAGTAGCATTAAAAACTCGAATTCAAATTTAACACAATATATACTGGGCTTTTGTAATTAAACTATTTTTAAATGATCAATATCATAAGAAATTGTTATAGAGTTGTACTTCTTTGTTTCATTGTGCATTAATTCCAAAAAGAACGTTTAGTTTACATTCTACAAACAGCAATTTTAATAGTTAAACTTATATTTAACATTAAAATTAATTAAAATTTCTAATGTTCTGACGGCAATGTGTTTTCATTACAAAATTTTTACTGCTATAAATTTAAGTTATTAACATTCTAAAATAAGTAAATGTGAAAAAAATTTTCATTTGTTTCAACAATGAAAAATAAATACAGTTTATAAGAAAAACACTTATTTACTGTAGAATATAATAAATTTATAAATTATAAATATAATAAGTATATAAACTATAAATTTAATAGCTATAAACTTATAAACTATATAAATAATATAAATTTTTCTTCCACCAAATAATATGAATTAAAAATACTCTAACTGTAGCAACGTAGCAATTCTTTTACTGCTTTTTCTATTACCTTTCTTTACAACAACTATGGCGAAACAAGTTTGAAATTACTTTTAATCTCGCCAGTATGTTCTTTTTACTTTTTCAATATCTTCAATCACTCCATTTATTTGTCTGTTTCTTTCTTTTATATGTCCTGTTCTCTTCATTCAATAGTTTTCGGATATTTCTTACAATTCTGTCCAAAATTTCCGAAATGATCTTTTGCTTTTATTGCTGTGGAACTTTTTTCTTGACTTAAAAAATAAGTTTTTTGAAAAACAAAGAATGTTTGATAGATCATTCAAAAGTATTTCAAAATTTTTTTTTTTAACAATGATAATATTTAGTTCATTTTAATGCACTATATCATATATCAGCATTATTTAAATATGAATTTTATTATTAAACTAATTTACAAAAATTACGTTTTTAAAGACATACTTTTCCAAAAAATATTCCTAATTAAAATATATTAACACCATAGCTAATTTAATAACTATATGAAAATATAGAAAAAAAAAGATGTTTTGGTAAAAATAATTTTATTAATCTAGTGATAATTATTACAGGCAAATAAATTTTCAGTATTTGGTATAGGCTAAGAATTGTTTAATAATGCAAGTGTCATACTTGCCCAAGTTAGGCCATCCAATTTTTATAAAATAATCATTTCCAGATAAAAAAGGTAATTCAAGAAAGAAATGCAAAGATTTAGTGAAATTTAATGTCACCATTGAAATTAAAAAAATTATTTATTTACTGTGATAAGAAATGATATACTGCGAATACTTACTTTTAAATATATGTAATAAAATTTGATTAATGTTTTTTCAATTTATTATAATTTATTTTAATTTGTTAAAAATTAAAATAAAATTTAATACAATACAAATAAAAGATTTAATGGCTTTGATAAAAGAGGTACAACAATTGCAAATCAATACCTACAACGTATGTCCTGAATTCACTAAGTCTCAAATATCTTATCTGAATATAAGATATTTGAGATTTCTATTGTATTCTTTTCTAAACAGGTTTAGCCTTTTAGAAAAGAATATAATGCAGTGTATGCAGATTCGAATAGTGCTAAAAGTGGCTTCAAGGCTGTTTTTATTGAATCCTGTATCTTTTGAATAGCGTTTTTATCACAACCTGCACTGACATTACTCACTTTACAAAAGCGTGTTTGCAGCGCACTCCATAAACTGAAATGGTATTGATGTCCATCAATATTCTTGTTCTACGTAATCCATTGAGACGCAAATAGCATTTGCTTAAACTTAGATACATCTATACTGGAGGAAATGTTTCTCCGTAGTTTTTTTTTTTTTTTTTTCTCTAGAAAATTCTTAAAAATTTCTAGTGAAACTTTTATACTATTGCTGGGGGATAATCTATATAACAGACAACACTGTTCTCTGTATGGTATGATTTGGAAAAAAATATTGAAGAAAAGAAAGTGAAGTATTTTGACTCATTTATCAGTATAATTCTATTGATAGAATTATACTGATAAAATAAGTCAAAATACTCACAAGATAATTCACATCATAAATAACAAGAATCACAAAATAAAATCACAAGATAATCACAAAATAGGCACAAAATAAAATCACAAGATAATCACAAAATAGAATCGCAAGATAATCATAAAATAGAATCACAAGGTAATCAAAAAATAGAATCACAAGATAATCACAAAAAAAAAAAAAAAAAAAAATCACAAGATAATTACAAGAAAGGTAATTTACACAGAATCACAAGATAGGTAATTCATACAGGACAGATAATTCACTCAAAATCACAAGATAGGTAATTCAGAAAATCACAGTAATTCCCACAGAATCACAAGATAAGAATTCCACAGAATCTCAAGATGGGTAATTTTCAAAAATAAAACAAAAACCAATTAATTATTAATTATTTATTTGTTTTTCCATTGAATTTACTACAGGATAAATCCAAATATAATGTTTTTTTTAGATCTTCAATGGAAATGTCTAAAAGGACATTAAATATGGCTTTAATTTTGGGCACGTTTCTGCAGATTTTTCATTTTAAATAGTCACGGAAATCACATCCTTTATAATTGCCTTTGCATTTATTAAATCCAATTGAATTTTATTAAATCAAAATCTACGATTTTAAAACGAAAATTACCTACTCTATTTTATATGAAACTTTTGTAGATCAAATCTATTTATTTACATTTAAAATGAAAAGGAGAAACCTACGCCAGAAATCAATCAATGTATTTGTATTTTAAATTCATGGCAAAACAATTATTTATCCGCGGACGACATTCATGGCTTAAATTTAATTTTGAAATCCTGATATTCCGCTTTTAATTTGTATGGAAATGCAAATTTAGGTACTTTACGTTTCCGCTTTCCTTAATTTAGAAAGTTTCCCATCGTATTTTATCTGGCTACTTCTAAAATGACATGAATAATCAATTCCCTAAACAATTTTAAAAGGTCTTAGCCAGGTGATGTAGAAATGTGAACTTGAACACACAAATATCTGTTCAACTACTTATTTGAGAATTCTTTTAAATTTCAGAAAAAAATGTGGCTCATGGTTATAAATAAAAATTTGTCTCTTACTTTTCGCAAAATTAATAAAGCAAATTTAAAAAAAAAAAGCAAATTGTTAGCGACGATGAAATGCTATATTTTTTGCTCCTAATTATCATCATAAAAAAAAGATTAATTAGCAGTTGTTGGTCGTCTTCTTTTACTAGATTTTCAAACAGTATACAAATTAACATTCATTCAAAACATAATTTTCTTCATTAATTAAGATATTTAATTGATTATGTGTCTCAAATTAGTGCACAATATTTTTTTTTTTTTTAATTTTTTTGAGACTCTTAAATTGTTATTAAAAAGCTTAACAGTTTTAAGACCTGCAGGTGGAAGAATTCCCCTTTAAATGAGATGCAAATTAGAAAAACATTAAAGAAATATTTTATGTAAAAATACTCACAAAAATTTTTTGGTATTATTATAGATATAAAATAATTAAAATGAGACATTTGAATATATGAAATTTTGGACATAAAATCTGAATATCTATCATTAGTATGCATTATTTTTAAAAACGAATTCGAAAACAAATTATTTTTAACTAAATAAAAAAAGGTATGTGAAAATAAAATTACAATACACTAATTAATATTACAAAAAATATATATGCAATTTAAATAAAAATTGTTATGATGTGAAAGAAAATAAATTTCTTTGTGATTTTTACATTCATTCGAATATAGTTACATGTATTGACCTAGTTTCATCCAGTCTTTTCAAATGGTTGTGAATTCGTAAGTTACGATTAATTTTTATCTAATATTTGACCATCGTGGTAATTTCTTCAATGATGAATTTTAAAGTGAGAAGATTATTTATAAGGAAAAGATTATTTACACCATTAAAAAGAAAGAGAAGAAAATTATTGGTTCTTATGCTTCTCCATACCTTATCGAGAGCAATTCAACGAAACTTATGAATTATAGCAGATAATAACAATACAAAAATATGTCTACTCTATATATCTATTCAATACTCTACTACTCAATACTCTATTTTAATACTCATTTTATTAAGTCACTTTGTTATATAAATAAAGTGACTTAATAAAGTGAATATTGAAATAAAGTCCAATAATATCTATTCTATTCAATATATCTACTCTCATATTCAACAATAAAAATATATGTTTACTATCTATATGTAAATAATAAATTAATTTATTAAATTACAAATAGAAAACTTCCTATGGGTTCTCCTTTCATTCAGAGTTCCTTATATCCTCTAGATTTACGATTATTGGAAAGATAGACAGTTAATCTTGCACATTTTTTGTAGTGCCTTTCGGAAGATTTTCAAATTCTACTTGTTTTAAGATGATGATCAATAAAGCCCATCGTGAATGTAAATACAAAGGTATGCCATTATACAGAATCGAATACTTTTAGTGGTAAAATATAAAGACTTTTGCTTTCATTGTTAAAGGATGTTTTTTAATAAATAACTTTTATAATAAGTAGTTCTTCCAAAAGAATTTTTTAAAGTTAGAATTTTAAAATTTAATAAAAACTAAATTTCCACATATATGTTTCGGCTAAATAGGTAATTTGTTTCCAGAATAAGCATACCCCGCAGTTGTTTATAAAATAAAAAGAACATACCTCACAATTAAATCCTATTTTGTCATTAGCTAGAAAATTATCTGATAATTTTGTCATAACTACAAAAAATAAATTTAAATAAAGCATGCACAAATACTTGGTATTTACAGAAAATCACAAAAAGTCGTCTCTAAAATAAGTAATACTATATACAATTAAGTTAGAGTTTTTTATCAGGACTTATTTAAAATTAGAAATTGATTTGGTAATAAACTCACTCCACTCGAATTCAACCGCACTCTTACAAAGAGTGAAACTAAAAGTAAATAAATAAATAAAATAAACCAGTAAAAAGAAAACATAATGGGCTGCACCTATATACATTTTATCCATAAAATTTAGAATTTAATGAAAAAACAAAACATATAACATCAATCTTAAACAGTAAAAAAAAAATTATAGAATTCCAAGCGATTTTCTTTTCTTGAAAAACAGTGATTTTCTTTTCTTTCAAAAATTATCATTTGAAACAATTTTACATTCATTTTTCTTCTGAATTATTTTTTTTACTAAATTATTTAATTACTCAATTATTTTGTAAATAAATATTATATATGAAAAGGTGGTGAGAGAAAGTTATCCTTAAATATTATGTATATAAAGATAGTGAAAGAAATTTAAATAAACCAATAAGAATAGCTCATGGAAAAAAAAATTTTTAAAAAATAAACCAATAAGAAATATCGAAAGTAGTCAAAGAAATAAAAAGCCTCTCTACCCAAAACAATACCTATAATTTTATGGGCAGTAAAATTCTCAATCTTAAAAAACTACATTAAGTTAGAATAAAAGTATGATTAAACGAACTTTTATTGCAAATCTCCGAACCAAATGCATAAGGAATTCTGAATATAAACTGTTATTTCAAAAATCTTTTATGGCGTGAAACTGCTCCACAAACTTAAACTCCCCGAATTGACTGAAAGTTTAACACTCTATTCTGACAAACCTTGATAAAGTGAACGTGCTCTGAAAAGGGGGCATTTCTAGTGCCTGTTCGAATTCACGACGAGTTTTGAAAACCTCACCGAGAAATAATGCTTGCTGACTAAACAGGATAAAGAAACTCGATGATTTTTCAGAGCATTATACACGTGAGGTAAGATTTCAACCCCACACCGACAGAATATCAGTTTACATTGCAGAAAGTTGCTCATGAGTTTTTATTTAGTTCTTCTTTTGTGATAAAAATTCTTCTTCTAAATTGTTTATAGTCCTTTTTTATGGATAAAAATACCTCATCAAATAAACTGGGTGAGTGATAAGTTATCCTTAAATGATATAGTTTTGAAGGACGTTTTGTTTTTTTTTTACTTTAATTAAGTACAGATACTTGAAGAATGAGATATAATTTGTCATTTATTTATGCACTACTAATATAATATAACATTTATTTATTTATGCACTCTTCTATAATATTATTCTTATTTGTATATGCACTACTACTATAATATTCCATTTTTATATCATTTTTTTCTGAGGCCTAATTGTAAGTAAATTTATTTTGCACTTATAATTTCATTTTTACAGATTTAGTCTTTGTTGTCTTTGTTCACGGTGTTTTTTGATTGTGCTACATTTTGCTTTGCATCTGCAGTGAAAAACCTTTAATAATAAAACATCTTGCTCAGAACATCGTATTTATAATTTTTAAATAAGTAGGAATTATAAATAACAATCCTATATGTTGTGAAATATGTAAATTATTGATAATAGTGACGTATGTTACGAAATATGTAAGAAATATGGTTAGTAGCATATATTACGAAAATATGTAAGAATTATGGATAACAGTCCCATATGTTACGAAATATGTAAGAATAATGAATAACAGTCCCATAAGTTACTAAATATGTAAGAATTATGGATAGCAGTCCCATATGTTACGAAATATGTAAGAATTATCAATATTAATACCATATGTTATGAAATATGTAAGAATTATCAATGACAGTCACATATGTTATGAAATATATAAGAATTATGAATACAGTCGATGTTATGAAATATAAAAGAATTAGGAATAACAGCTCCATAAAACAGGCAACTAATATCCATAGTATTGATAAATTTTATACCTATCATATGCAACATTATAGAAAATACTGAAAGAAGGCAGTATTGAACAATTTCTATTTAAAAATATTCTTCATATAAAAATCTTAAAAAATACAACTGTAAATGAACAAGAAAGATGGATAAATTACATGATATCAAATTTCTCAAATAATGTATAACTTCAAAATTGCTAAAATTAACAGAATCTGTCAATATATCTTTTGTAAAAGTAAAATTTAGTTAAATAATATCTTTTGTATAAAATTTTATTTTCATAGAATATAAGTATATTTTTATAAACTTTTTATCTTTTAAAAAAATTCAGTTGTGATTAACTATAAATATACATAATTCTTTCAAATTTTCCATATGCTGACACTTTTTTTCACTCATGTGTTTTTTTTTTTCAATATTTTCTAAAGTTTTTCGCACTTTATTCGTCTTGTTGATTAACGTCTAAAAAGTAATTAGATTCATTGTGAAACCTAATTTTTTAAGAAAAACGTAACTACTAAATTATATTTATTGTCAGAAATTTCTTGAGCACATTCATTTTAAACACACGGAATAACATTAAATCCGAAGATACTGCAAACAACAATTTTATTATCCTACTTTCTCATCTAGTAAACACCTGATAAGGCTTTTTATGAGAATTTAATAAGTGTATCGAAATTAATTTGGGAGCTTTCTTCTTTAGGCTTATCTAGCCGAAGACCGAGATGCTACTTGACTTCCACCGACTACAATCAATAGCAGGTGTTGCATTAATTTCGGTTCACTCATTAAACTATAGCAGGGAAATAGAACCATTGCACACTGTAATATAATACACGTGAAGTATTTAAATTGAAATTTTATAAAGATATTTCATGGTGGCCTTGTTGTGAAACAGTTTATAAATCTATAAATTACTAAAAATGAAATTTCTACATTTTAGAGGGTAATTTTATTACCAAAGTTTTTTAAAATATAATTACTTTTATCCATTTTTCAAATGCAACTTAATGCGAATTTTTTCTGCAGCTAAAATTATAAAAATGTATATATACCGTACAAGTACCAATGCTTACTTTGATTGAAGTAATAAAAATTATTTTAAATAAATTTAAATATTTCATAATATTAAATATTTTCTTAATATAAAGGTTTTTTATTAAATAAAAATTAAATATTTTATAATATAAAGGATTTTTATTAAATGAAGGTTAAATATTTTAATAATATAAAGTTTTTTATTAAATAAAGGTTAAATATTTTCTTAATATAAAGATTTTTTTATTAAATAAAGATTAAATATATATTCTTAATATAAAGTTTTTTTTTTATTAAATAAAGGTTAAATATTTTCATAACGTAAAGGAAAATTTTTTTTATTAAATAAAGGTTAAATATTTTTTTAAATATAAAAGACATTTTATTTGTTTTTAACATTTTAAGAATACACTTTCTGAGTCATATGTAAAAAAAACTCTTATAAAGCATTGTTCATAAACCAAACAATCTTAATGAGATGTAAAGAAATGTGCATAAATTTGGGAAAAACAGAAGGGTTTTTTTTTTTTTACGGCAAATATCTTGTTCTTTATTTCAATCGTAATTTTTTTTTTTCTTTTATATATTTGTTACTAAGTGATACCATTTAAATTGTTCGGCAAGTTTTAATAGTAGATTAAAACATATTATTTTAATAAAGAACTCAATTTATTTTAATAAATAAAAAAAGTATGTCTTGAATTTGTTGGTTATTTTGAAAACAAAACACTTGTATAAAATTACTTGAATTTGCATGAAACTCTATATTACCCTGAAAGAATGCTTACGTTAGATATATTCATTGAATATACTTATATTTTTAATATTGAAAAAAAATTATCATTTGAACTTTTTTTATAATTGGGTTCCAAACTAAATCATCATTATTGATGATTGATAATAAATAATGCAGCGATTTAAAAATAATCACAGAATTTTTATTCTGATAAAAAAATTAATTTTCCATAAGCTAATTATATTCTTAGTTGTTGAAACTTTGTGAATAAATATGCAATCTCATATTTTATATATTTATTTATCATGACTTTACGCTTTCAAATGATATACAATTTAAATCAAATAAGATTGACATATTTATAATAAAAAATTATATAATAAATTTAATATATTATAGCAATATAATAAATAATATATAATTTTTACTATAATAAATTTAAAAATTTCTACTGGAAAAATTAAGTAACTGTTCTCTTTTCAGGTAAAGTCAAATTGAGCTGTTAAAAGACAACGTCTATGAACATAGAAAAAAAAAAACATTAAAAATATCTAAAATAGAATATTGATTTGATAACATATTACTTTTCAATACAGAAAACTATACAACTTTGTTAGAAAAGATCTATCTTTGACTTTGAATAATGTTCACTTTTTGTTAATGTTTTATTTAGTTGAGAAATAAAAATTCACTGTTATTACAGATTTCAAACTGAATACTGGAATAAAATCCAATCGAAAATCATCTTAAATCCGCTGAAAAAGTTTTTTATCTCTTTGTATGGGGAAAAAAAATTTTCTCCCCATCTCGTAAAATCACACGGATGATTGCATCGAGCACGTACTTCATAAAATCATTTGAATGGATTGAAGTTTTGAGATTTCTTTGAGAAACATTTCTTAGCTTTTATTTTGCTTACAATACTAAAGACACTTGAAAAAGTATGAGAGTGAGCGTATAAAAGAATACTAAACAAAAATATTTAAATTCGAAAATAATCTTATTTCGGTATTTCTATTGATTTTGTTTCTTCTTACAAACATATATTTTTAATAATTAAATATTAATTAATCTATTTAATTCATAAGTATTAATTGAATTATTTTTGCTATAATGCTACTAGATTTTACATGAGAAATATATTTTTAGTAGTATCAAGTAATCGTAACATGTTCCCTTTCCAACAATTTAGTGGTTCTATGTGTAAAATAACAGTTTGTTGTACATTTGATAAAATATCCACAATTTTATCTTATTATCGTTAAAATGAGTTCGATATTGTCGTTAATTGATATTATAATATTTATTATTTTATAAAAATATGTTTTGAATAAAATTGGTGCATTTTTATTGAAATAAATTTAATTTTTAATACAATATAGTTAATTATAGAGAGGATGTAAATTAATTGTACAAAACTGGTGGTTTATTATGCATAGCCAAACATGAAGACACGAGTAGATATAAGATAGTGAATCACAATATGGAATTTTTTTTTTCTGCAAATATTTAATGTGACTGACCTCGTTACTCTGCAAATGCTCACTGTAGTAACTGTTGTTTCTATCTATTTATGCAGTATGTTGGCTTCGATCAAACGAAGTGCAGTATTGATTCGTGACTTAGATTCAGAATATTACGATTTCTCTGAATTTGTGTAGTGGCATGAGTTTCATGAAATCACTGGCAACACTTTAAGCGCTTTATTCCCCCAGATGAACCAATGATGAATGACATCTAACTCAGAAATGGACACTTAAAACCAATGGTTTTAGTCAATTCCTTCTATTAGCTCGCACTCTCCCTATATATATCTTGTTCAAATTTTCAATCGTTCATAAAAAACTTTTATTCATCCATTCAAGTTCAAATACATTTTTTTCTAACTTGTAGTGGATGATACTTTTTCTGATGAATCACGTTTTTTCAAATATTAACTCAGTAATTAAATTCAATTAATTAGTTTTTTTTTTTTTTTATATTTAAGTTGCACGTATCTACCAATAGATGGCGCCAGATAAACTTAAATAAATGAATGAAAATTATTTATAAAGGACTTTCTGCATATAGTGAAAATGTAGGAATTGACTTTAATTTTTTTATATATATATTACTTGTTTATGCCTAAATCTGAATATGGGCACAGAATGATTCTATCGTAATGAGACACTGCTATCTGTCTTTTTTTTACAAATGTTTAATGTGTTTGCCCTTTGTTAGTATACTATTTTCAATGGGAAAATCAGTTACTACGAATGTTTATGAGCTTGTTCAGCTCAGTTCCTGATTTAAATTCTGCATATTATGATTTCTTTAAACTTCCGCAATGGTATGATTTTCAAAATCACAGACATCGTTTCTCTTTTTAAGCGCTTTATACGTCCCAGCCATCACGAGAACATGGAAGGAATGATGAAAGACACTGAATGTGATCTTCCTCATTAGGGGACTTTTAAAAAATATGAAATGTTTTTATTTTTTAGTTCAATTCCCTTCTATTAGTCCAAACTCTCCCTAATTATATATTGTTCAAATTTAAAATTCGTTCATAAAATACTTTTTATTCACCCACTCAAGTTCAAAACATGAAACTTATAGTGGATGACACTTGATGTTAATAACAGTATTTTTTTTCAAATATTCATTAAGTAATTAAATTTAAAATTAAAATTTTTAGTTTTTTTAGATTTAAGTTGCATATATCAAACAGTGAGAACTGAAAGACAGTGAACTACATCTCCCTCAGATAGGGATTTTTTAAGAATTTTTAGTGGCATGAGTTTTATACATTAAATCACATGATGATTATATTATAATGAGGCACTCTCGATTTACTTTTTTTACAAAAGTCTGAAGTGTTTTTTTATGCTATTAATAAATCAGCACTATTATATGTTATTAATAAATCAGTTTTTTCTATTTATTTAGGATCCTGTTCAGTTCAGATCTGATTAAAATTCAGAATATTATGATTTCTTTGTTTTATACTGAGTTTCATGAAAACAAACAGCGTTTATCTTGTTAAGCGCATTATACGTTCTCCATATTGTGTTTTCTTTAAATGATCCGCAACGGCATGTTTTACAAATCATTTCAGACATGGACTTTTAAGAGTTTTATTGTCCCAAGACACGAATAATGACACATATGATTTTATCATAGTAGGGAAACTTTTAAAAATAAATGTTTTTTCAATTCCTTCTATTAGCTGGCACTCTCCCTATAAATATCTTGTTCAAATGTTCAATAGTTCATGAAATATTTTTATTCATCCACTCAGTTCAAATACATTTTCTTTGATCTTGTAGGGGATGACACAAAATGTTATTATTACAGTTTTTTCAAATATTAATTCAGTAATTAAATTTAATTAATTAATTTTAGCATTTTAAGTTTCATATATCTACCAATAGATGGCACCAGATAAACTTAAAAAATGAATGAAAATTATTTATAAAGGACTTTCTGCAATAAAGAGGAAAAAGTAGGAATTGTCTTTTAAAAAAAAATTTTTATGTTACTTGTTTATGCCTAGTTCTAAACATGAGAACACTTATGATTTTATCATAATGAGACACTCGATTATATTTTTTTTTTTAATTTTGATAAGCTACCCTTTTATTATTATGCTATAGTCTCATTGATAAATCAGTTACTGCTATCTGTTTATGACCCTTTTCCTGATTTAAATTCAGCATATTATGATTTCTTTGAACTTGATAGTAACATAAAATCATGAAACCACAAACAACTTTTCACTTTTAAGTGCCATTATACATCCCCATCGTTAATACGAGAACTTCAAATGAATGAATAACTGCGAAATATATCGACCTTAGAAGTGTGCTTGGGCACCTAGGCTGTTATCCGCAAACTTAGATACAATGCTACTAATCTTCGTCTGAATTGTTATTTTAGAAGAACTTTTCGGCAAATTATTTAGTTAAAAACTTTTCAATAGATTTATGTTAATTGTGGGCATTTTTTAAATAAAATTAACGAAAACAGTTGCAGTAAAAGCAATGATAATTGTTCAAATTTCCACTACTGTTTTAAAAACAAAAGATTTAAGGACTTTTATAAATTTCCAATAAAAATGTAATTATAAAAGTTTAAATCAAATTTCCATTACATTTTTAAATACAAAGCAAGTTTCTAAAAGAACTGCAGGCTAACATTTTCGAAAGTTCTTCTTAATAAATAGTTTGAAGGTTGAAATTTGTATACGCTGAAATACTTTCGTGACAGCTAATATTCTGTTTCTTTTCTTTTCTTGCTCTTTATAAACTAGCCAGTTAAGT
Organism: Caerostris extrusa; assembly: GCA_021605095.1. NCBI lineage: Eukaryota > Metazoa > Arthropoda > Arachnida > Araneae > Araneidae > Caerostris > Caerostris extrusa. The sequence goes on from BPLR01011192.1 coordinate 47,415, forward strand.
TCTTTGAGTTCCATTAAAGTTAACGCGAAAACGTTTTTTAGAATTTAATTGCCTTGTCGTCACCATTGTTCAATTAAAAAGCGGATTGTTGAGTCAAAAATATTTTGTGGCTTTCTTTTTCTTTTGAATTCGGATAAGTTTCGGGTTTCGTTGGGATTGATTTATGCATTCTTTTGCTTAATTGGGGAACTTAATTGATAAATTCAAACTGTGTGGTTTTCTGAATTCATGATCCAACTTTCAAAAGCGAAGGGGGAAAATTTCCTTTTTAATTATTTTTTCTTCTTCTTTCATTTTGAGTAAAAATAAAAAACCAAAATTTATTATGGTTCATCACAAATTCTAAGAAAGCGTATAGAAAGTATTTCTCTTAAAATTTTAACTAACAGTATAAATTTGGAAAAACAGTATAAAACAACATCACTGCATTAAAAATTACACTAAAATTAAGTTACATAAAATATTTGTTCTACTTGAATTGAAATGAAATTAAACTAAAATTTAAAAAAAAAACACATTATTTTATTTTTTTTATCAAATTGTATTAATTATTCATTGCTCATTAACTGTCATTAATTATTCATTAATTGTTATCTGTGATATTGTAGTTAGCTCGACAATAGATACAATTTTTTCAATTGCTACTATTAGTTCACTCACTCGCTATATATATCTTGTTCAAATTTTTAATCGTTAATAAAATACTTTTATTCATTCACTAACTATCATATACATTTTTTAACTTTTAGTGGATGACACTTGATGTTAATACAGTTTTTTTCATATATTATTCATTAATTAAATTTAATTACACAAATTTTAGTTTTTTTGATTTAAGTTGCATGTATCTAATAATAGATGGCGCCAGATGTAAAGGAAAACTTCAACTTTATTTGTAAAGGATTTTTCTGCAATATAGTGAAAAAAAAAAAGTAGGAATTGACTTTAAAATTTTTTTTTTTTATATTACTTGTTCATTTTAAACCACTTACGATTTGAATTCAAAATATGGAATTAAATTGTATTTCAGAACATCCAGAAGCACTGTATTGACTTCTTTTATATAGATTTAAAATGGTACTAACATCTTCAAATTAAACTGATTTAAATGTCTCCTCCAAAATAACGAAATTTATATTGTATCGGAAAAGAATGTTGATTTTAAACTGAATCATCCAAACTGACGTAGCATTTAATGCGATAATTCTTGCAACCATTGTTTGCTTGAAATTTGTTCACAAAGACTTAAATCATCTTAAATACCCGACAACCGGAATTCGTTCATACTAACGGAAGTAATTCGCTCACAAACGATCCTTCAAAAGTTCTAACACTGTAGTTGACTGAAGAGGAAATAAAAATCAAACTTTTAAATTTTAAGTAAAGTATTGCAATAATAATTCAATTAAAAGGGGAAAGAACGTGCTAAAAATATTTATCGGAAAATCTGAAGTTTTACGTTGAGCAGTTAAAATCTGGGAACTATACTATAACGTTTTTGGAAGATTATTATTATTTTTTTTTTTTAGACTAAGAGGTTTTTGAATTTACTATTCTTCAAATAAAGAGGGAAAAAAATTCCTTTACATCTTTAATGTACAGTAAATTTCTTTTTTTTTTTTTTTTTTCTTTTTTCTTTTTTTTTTTTTTTTCTTCTTTCTTTTTTTTTTATATTTTGAGTAAAATAAAAAAAAATTATTATATTTCATCACAAATTGTAAGAAAAATGTATAAAAATGTTTTAAGATTTTTAACTGGAAATATAAATTTGAAACAGTATAAAAACAATAACATTGTTTTAAAATTACAAAATAACAAGTAATATTAAATATTTGTTCTGAATTGAAATTAAATGAACCTAAAATTTAAAAAAATATATTATTTTGATTTTTTTAAATATCAAATTGTGAAAATATTAATTATTCATTGCTCATTAATTGTTATTAATTATTCATTAATTGGTATATTGTAGTTAGCTCTACAATAGATACCCTTTTGATTTTTAAACCTCTTTGAATTCAAAATATGGAAAATATAGATAGATCTTTTGATTTTTATGCATTTAAAATATAAACCATTAAAAAATAAAAATTCACCAATTATTATAGGATTCCATGCTGTCGTTCCATTACTTTAATTGTTGTATTTTTATTATAAAAAATTTCTTTGATATAAATTAATTTTTTAATGATTAAATTATTTATTTTTATTTTATTGATTGATTTTTTTTTATCATTTCAATAAACTTTCAATAAATATGCATTAAAAAAATTTTTGTTCAACTATAAAAAAAATAATAGATTTCTAATTAAAAAAGTACTAATAATAAATTATAGTCGTAGAAAATTTGCTCTCTTACAACATTAATTCTTAATTATTAGATGGAAACAACATATTAGTTTATTTTGATATTTTCTGTATCAATTTTTTCTAACAACCAGACAATCAAGAAATAAATAAGAGATTTCTGTTTTCTTTTTCGGTGTACTAAATGATTCCATCTTTCTGCTTTTTTTTTTTAATCGCCTTTGCTGTTTTTTACTTAAAAGTTTTTTTTTTTTTCATTTCACACTTTTCCACTGAAGTCTTTTCTTTTGAAAATATTTTTTTTCTTTAAAAGAACTTTGAAAAAGAGTTCATAAGTAGCTCAAAACATTTGTTCAAAGGATTTAATTTAAAATATAACTTATTTTCAAAATAAAATTTTCAATAAAATGATTTGATTAATTTATCATACCAAAAAAATTATTTTTCGCAAAATGATAAAAAAAAAAAAATATGATGGAATTATTCTTCTAAACTAATAAAAAAATTAAAAATCCTATTACATCTGTAATCCAATTACATCCTTTTACCTTAAAAGCATAAATTAATAAATCCTAATGCATCTGCAACTTACAAGATTTCCTTAACCAAGCGTATTCAGATAAATGTTTTATTAATTTTATATCATATATTTCTCTTTATTTTTAAATAAACAATTCATAAATATAAAAATAATTGTGTTCTATTGCTTACTTACTATTCTGCCCAAAAAGTAACACCAAATTTTTTTTTCAAAAACTCTTTATTTATTCGTCCAAATTTATTTCATCGCCTTCAAAGTAATCCCCTCCGAACACATTGCACTTATACCAACTTTTTGCTATGCTAAAAAGTCATCGGTAGGGATGGCCTTCAAAGCGCGCGGCGATTCACGTTGAATCTTCAATCGACTCAAAACGGTATCCCCGGAGTGGTCTTTTGAGTTTAGCGAATAGCCAGAAGTTGACGTGTAATTATGGTGATTGAGAACGAGTTTTGGTTTCTTTTTTGGCGAAAAAGTCACGAAGAATTAATGCAGTGTGAGGTATGTATTCAGTGCATTTAGAGGGTTTCAAAATGGAATTGACAGGTCCTTTTGAAATTCTAAAATCATCAGCAAGGTCTCTAATTGTAAATCAACGGTTTGAAAATACTAAATCTTTAATATTTTGGACGTGTTCTTCGTCGATTGAGGTTGATGGACAACCAGAGGGCTCTTTCGTCTTCAACGCGTTCTCTGCCTTCTTTGAATTGTTTATACCCTTCTAAGCATTACTTTTGATACAGGAAGGCACATAGAATGCCTTCTGCAACATTCTATACGTTTCCGCAAACAAAATTTAATGCATGTTCTTTTGCTCAATTAATTCAGACATTTAATTTTCAGAATTTTAAAATCAATTTTAGCATCTCACAAAGCCAAGCGTAACTCAAACACTAATGAATATTTTGACGTCAAAAAAAAAAATAAATAAAAAATTTAAATTCCATAAACCTCGGGAATTTTTAAATTGAAAATTGGTCTTACTTTTTGGACACAGTAGTACTTCGACATGGCAATATTGTTCTCTATAAATTTAAAATACTGCATTTTAAATACCCTTACATGGGAAATTTTTAAGGGCAGCTACTATTCATTTGGCTTAGCATGGGAAAGCTCTTCAAGGTATTGTGATTATAACCTATTCGTTTTCTCAAATAGCATATGCAGGAAATGCCATTAGTGAGAATCGTATTTATGCCAGTGAATATTACCCAGCCTAGTGCACTACGATTCTTTCATAAAAGAGTTTTATTAATGCTTTAACATGGGAAAGAGGGACATTTTGGACCTACTGTGGTCGCTAATGGTCAAATTCTTTAATAACATTTTTATACCTCTCTTCTTAATGCAGGAGTAAGTAAATTTAGCATTAGCAACAGCTTCTGTATATCGTTTTAGTTTAAAATATCGAGACCACAGTATTCCAATACACGAGAATTAAATTTCAATTTAAATAAAACAAATCCACAAAAGTATATTTTACATGAAGCATAAAAATTATTTACTTCGTTTATAAATCAAGATTATAAAACTACACAAATTTTTTAATAAAAAGAATGTAAAAAAAAAAAAAAATTGTGAGATTTAAAAAAAAAAAAAATTTTAATCCTTTCACGAATTTCAATTTATCAAGTGTGAACATACTTTGCTGGATTGAACGGACATGGAAATATATGTTTAATAATCCAAGAAAATTATGAAGTAATTGGTCAGAATGCTACAATAACTGAAATTCTGCACTTTAGGGTTCTCTTGTTTGTTCGGCGATTTTTTTCCGTGTGGTTTTCGCCAAGTCACCTCCTAAACAGACAAAATGGCCATTGCGGTTGCAAAATACTGAGATTTTGATATTTCTATTTGACGCGGAAAAAGAGAATTGGTGAAATAAAAAGTAAAAATCACCACAAGAACTTTCAAATTCATTATCCCAGTAATATAATTATAAAATTTGATAATGATAGAATTTCATTAAGATCCAATTGTTCTGAAAACTACAAGAAGCACTATTAATTTCTTCTGAGTTATTATTAAACTAACTTTCATTTACAATATAATAAATAAAATATAATTTAAATAAAAAAATAAAAATAAAATTTAATTATATAAAAGTTTTATAGCATAATAAAATCTGGAGAAGTGAGTTATATTAGTGAAACAAAATAAAATGCATTAAGATTATATTCATATTGAATTAAAATATTAAAATTGAATTGTTTTTTTTTGTGTAGATCTAAATAATTTAATAAAAAATTTAATGATGAATTTTTTTATTCAACTATTACTGAGTTCTTTTGGAAATTTCAATCAATATTTTTTTTCTAATGCATCTGGCAAGTATAGACAGTTGTCTTTTACGCCTTAAGGCCAGCGCTGCACCGACGTTACTCACTTAGCACTACTCCCAGCACTACGCATTTAGCACTGGTGCGAGGAGCTTGAAAGATAAGCTCGGACTCGGAGTAACAATGCCCCCGCAACGCTCTACGATCATGTTAGACCGGAACACCTACGGTTTAAAGTGGATTCGAACCACTACAAACATCCATGGCACTGATAGGACTCGAACCCGAAACCTGTGGTACCGAGCGCCAGACACTCGGCCATCAGGCAATAAGACCAGTACAATAATCAATAAAATTAGAGCAATATATTAGTAATAGGGCTTCGATAACTCATGGCTGATATTAATAAATGAGACAAATATGAACTAATTAAAAACATACTTTTTCTTAATTAATGAAGATATTTAATAGAATTTATGTCTGAAAAATACTTCTCTCTAGGCTATTTTTTTTATTACTTTTAGTACGAAGTATTCCTCAAAGATACTAAATTTTTTGTCTAACCATAAAATGTCGATTTTTTCCTAAAAGATATATTTAGTATCTTTTAATTGGAGAAAAATCTAGTCTAACTGAATTAACATAGTTTTTAATTAGGAAATATTAATAATAATTCGATAGAAAATGTTTTTGCAAAATATTTAAAATCATTAAAAGTAGAAAATAAATAGGATAAGGTATTGAAACATATTTATATTTTAATATAGAATGTCTAGACATATTTATTTTGTTATTTCCTCAAATCATATTCAAAAAACACTCATTTATTTTTTCACTAAGTATCGAAAAGTATGTAAAAAATAATATATATCGACTATGTTATTAAAGCATATATATTGAATTTAAATTTCAATTTAATCATGATGTTGATTCTAATCTACAAAATGCAAATTGCTATTTTGAAGATTGCTACTCACTTCTATTCATTAAAAAAAAATAATTCTATTGAATATATTTTTATCTTGTACGTTCAAACTATTATAATAAAACTAATTTTATTTTTATTTATTTTTTGCAGTGACATGCATTTTAATTAATTTTGGTTCAAAATAATCGTTAAATTCAGAAATAACTGGAATAATAACATGCAATTATCTGTAAAATTGAAAATAAATGAAAATGTTATAAATGAAAAAGTATTGTAATTTTATCATACATTTTAATATCAAAGATTAAGTTATATATCAACTATATTTTTCTATAATTGCTAAATGGACTACACTTGGGACCCAATTGAGAAATTAAGAATAAATTTAACAAATTTCAAGCGCTATCTCTACATGTATTGCAATCATTGTTTTCAGATACAAATGAGATTTGACGACATGTTGATCTACTACTAGGACACCCCACCACATCACTGTTCCCTAGAGGTGGTGCCCCTATACAGTTTGGGAATGATGTAGGTGAAAAGTGACTGGGATCGGGGGACGCTCTTACTGTATGAGACCGGGAACCTATGGCTTAAAAGTAGATTCGAAACACTACAAACATCCATGGCATCACCAGGACTCAAACCCAAAACTTGTGTCACCGAGCATCAGATACCTTGCCTTTCAAGCCTCGATAAGTTATCTCTGCATAGTGGGAGAGTTTTGGCTTTTGAATTTTTCAAGCTTCAACCAATCATTTCATTCTGCTCAACTTTAAACACTTTTCATCAGCCATGCAAGTGTTTGCCTTATTTTCTTTTATTGTTTCTCTTACCGCGCTTGTAATGACTAGTCTAATAGTGCAGTGTAGTCTTCTAAATGGTGTAAAACTTCTCATGTTCCTTTTGCCAACGAGTTCCTCATTATGTTACAGAAGCTTGACCGTATATTAAGGAATATAAAAATGAAAACAAAAAAAGAATGAAGTTTCTTTGATTTTGAGTAAAATAAATAGACATTTGTAACTGGAGATTCAAACATAAAAAGAAATTATCTGTATACAAGATATGGCAGTATCAGATATTGATCCATTCTGTTGTTGTTTCTGATCCCAATTGGTCGACAGCAACATCTAGACCATGTCCATGAATCAGTGCATTCTCAAACAATGTAAAACCGCTCCACGACTTGAGCACAACTGCTCTTTTATCAACTAATGCATGTCAAGATATGGGCAGGAGTGGCTTGAGTCAAGCTACGTTTCGGACCAAAGACGATGAACCTTAAGACCGGACACGTGACATTGAGCACGAAGATAACCACTGAAAAACCTAGCAAGAGCCGTCTGTTCGGAGGTACTGCCTGCACAGTTAAAGTAGCACCAGGACGGTTACAATCATACCACCCATGTACTGGGCCTTTGCCTTTCGCACGGGCCTTTGCATTTGCAATTTAGCATGTTGCCTTTCTCCAAGAGAAATTTTCATCTAATTTGACCCTTGAGGCAAGTTCCAAGAAAGAGAGATGACCACCATCAATAGAACTCTTAAGGTTGTCTTCTTTGACCAGCTCATCTGCAATCTCGATGCCTTAAACTCCTATATGTGATGGAACCCACTGAAAATATATATTATTATGATGGGCACTCATGATCATTCTGGGAGTATAAATCAAACATGGGGATTTCCATTTTGAAAATCTTGGCAAGATAACGCTGCAAGAAAGAGAATTTTTACTCAAAAACAAACAATTATAAACTCTTTTTTTCATTACATTATGTATGATGTTATTTGAAAAAAATTTTCAATGACAATTCTGGGTGCGCTTAAATCCTTTGATTAAAACTCATTTGGTTTGAATGCAACCATTCGTAATGGTGTGATTGCAATTCAACCATATTCATGGCTTATTATTTCTTTATTATCTTTAATTTATTTACCCTAATTTTACTATCTTTTCAAATATCATATTTAATTATACAGACTTATAATTATATTTTAAGAAAAACTCCTATTCAAATATAAATTTAAAAAAAATATAGTAGATAAATTGGAAAAAATTATTAGGTGATTTTTTATTTTCCTTCTTGTTTATCATGTAAAATATCTTATATAAAATTTTTCTCTCCAAATGAATCATCTTTTTTTCAAGTGGGATAAAAACTTGTGATCAAAAGTTTTAACGAAAGTTTTATTTAAAGAATTTTATCTCAAGTTTTTCAAATGCGGAAACCTTAGCACAAACGCAACTGATTGTCGAAAATCATGAAATAAATTAATGTAATTACATTTTTATATTTTACTAAAAAATCATTAACGAGAATTATATTAACTAGACAAATTTTATTTCAGACTATACAAAAATTTTTACTCACAAAACTCTTTTAAAATACAAGATACTTAACACAAATAGAAGAATTGTTTTAACATTTTCTTATATATTTCAGCTGATCAGTTATACTTTTAACTTAATTATCCAACTCAAAATCATCCACGCCTTTAGAACGAAAGGAACAAAAAAAAACTAAACAAAAATGCAATCTTAAGTTTATGATTTAAGGAACTATATCTCAAATCACCAACCCAAAGTCATAACTGAATCTAAGCGCCAAACCCAAACGATTTTTGCTATTCTAAAAGCCTTTATCACCAAGAACTATTTTAGAAACGTGAACCCACCAGTTTTACACCTTTTACGACAAGACTTGATAAAGCGAACCGGCCCCTGACACCCTGTCAAGAAGAATTTTCGCGTCTGTTCGGTTTCACGACGAGCTGTGAAAAGCGTCTCCAAGAAATAATGCCTGCTGACTAAACAGGATAGAAGACCTCCATCATTTTTTAGAATGTAATACACGCGATAGAAGCTTCCAAACCAGCACTGGCAGGGATATCAACTTACTACACAGAAAATTGGCCACAATTACTTTTATTCATGGGTTTTTTCTCTCCTCATCTCTGTAATAAAATTTTCTCATTCATTTTCTTAAGAGTAAAGTAAATCATCATTAAATTTCAATTCAATATGATAATTTTTAAAAAATGATGATATTTTATTTCAATTTTCTCCCTCTCAGGTGCATGTAGTTGTAAAACAATGTATTCTCTCGCATTAATTAATACACTGGTCATCTTTTCGTATTTCTCTTCATCTATTTACAATCTTAAAATAGCACAATCAATAACTTTCATAATCTTTCATAATTTAAATAGATTTCAAAAATATTTTATGGTACGATATTTTTAACACTGTAAACCGTGTTTCTTTCTACTTATTGCATTGTCGACAGAAATACATCTACCCCTCTCGCAAGATTAAGGATGAAGCCCGACAAAAATATGAAAAATTTCTGCTCATGCGTTATAAAATACGAAAATTGGGTCAACTGCTTTGAAGTCGAGCTTTCTCCCCATCCTGTCTTTGATTGCCCAGCTGTAGCAACCTCTATACTACGTTGTTGGGGCTATCCCTGCGAAGAGGATTTATACTCCGAGCTGGCAATCAACACAGCCAATATTATTCGAGAGCACCACGATATTTTATTTTCTTGTACTCTTTGACGGATACGACAACAACAACAAAGTTGTGTTCAATTATTGGAAAATAGAAAATTGCTTCGAAAGTGGAAATTCCAGAAGAAAAACTTTTGAATTTGCATGAAATTTGTAATTTTTAATAGAAAGTTACTTACAATCAGTATGACAATTTCGTAGATTTCATATAGTCTAGATATCAAAACTTATTTTAATAAATGGTTTCAAAATAATTTAATTATTACAAGGGGCTGATAGTCACACTTATAGAGCTATTTAAAACTAAATATCCATTACGATTATTAGATTGTCCATTAGATTATTAGATTGTCGTTAATAATTCCATTATTATCGGAATATCACTCAATACGGATATTTATTAAATAATATTTTAGATATCCGAATATTATCACAATGTCCATCGCATGATTATTTGGCCACCATTCTAGTCCATCTAGTTTATGTTTTTAAAATTGCCCAAGAATAATGATGACTGATATATAAAAATAATTCTAAAATTTTTAATTTTCGTGAATAATAAAATAAAAATTAAAATATTAATAATAATAATAATTAGAGTCATAATTAAAAAAAATAAATTTAAATGATTTAGTAATAAATATATCTTATTTATACTATCGTTAACTTATTTTTAAAACAAATTACTAAACTTTTCTTAATTTATATGAACGTATAATTAACTTTATATTAATTTATATTAAAAACTAAATATATTGAAAAATATTTTTATAGTAGCACGGAAATAATTAGCAAATATTTCACTTTGATATTTTAAAATTTTCTAAGGTAAGTTCAAGACAATTTCAAAATGCTGTATACATATTTAAGTAATTTTTTTTTACATAGAAACGTATGATTTACAAAGGGTTCAGCAACTAAAATAGTTACTTGCAATTAAAACTGATAAACTATTATCTGCCATGTTGCTTTCTAATCTTTAAACTTCACTAAAACGCAAGAAAAGTCTGATCTTAGCTGACGATCTTCGCAAAAAAGAGCGCGGTCTAAGGGTAAGTGTTCGTTTAAAACCACCAAGTATGAACAAAACTTTTTAATACGTAATACGAATCATCCATATAAACGCCTTTTCCTTTTTATGAAATAATCCAGAAATTTCAACCTATAAAAAATAAGTTTATGGCTTTCTTTTCAGCGAACGTTAAAATGAGAAATTGAAAAAGGACGCCTATGGACAGAATATTCAGCTGAAAAAAAAAAAACACATCTCAATGATGTAGCTTTAAATTCTTTAGCATCTTCTTCTTTAACAATAAAAAACCTCCACCTCGGATACAAAAAATAATAATAATTTTGACTTTTCTATAGTCTTTTCATTCAAATTTTTTTATAATTTTTGTTTTATTTATAAGAAAAGAAATAAACATTCGTCGTTATTGGAGATTTCAAACTGAATGCCGGTATAAAATTCTTTAGAAAGATCACTTGAAGAATTGTTTGGAAAAAAAGTTGTTTTATCTCTATATGGGAAGAAATGGTTCTTCTTTTTATTTCTCATAAAATCACACGAATGATTGCATCGGACGCATATTTTATGCAATCATTTGAATAGCCTGGTTTTTTAAGGTCTTCCAGAAGTGTTTCTTGAGTTTTATTCTTCTTAAAATGCTCAAGTTAGTTCATCAGATACTTGAGAGTTATGTATTAACATGGAACCCAGAATATTGAGATTAAAAATAACATATTCTCTTTCCATTTAGTATTATGTCGCGCTTTCAAACTTGTTTTTCCATATATTAAATTTGCTTTACACAGGATAAATGGAAGATATTTACAGTATCTGTCAAAAACATTATCTGTCAAAAAACAGTATCAATCAAAAAGCAAACAAAATTTTACTTCTTGGAAATGTTCTAACATCACAATCCTAAACATGTTTTTCTTTAAAATTACATAGATATTTTTTAGAATTTATAAACATATTTATTATAAAAATATGATAATCGTTTTTTAAAATATTTCTTACATTTACACAGCCAAATACGTCAAGAAATAAGAGTGAATCTGGGTAATCGAAATTTGTGGCATCGATCAGAGCACTAATCACTCAGCCATCGGGGTCTTCTTATTTATATTGTTATTAATTTATTTTTATTACAAATTAATAAGCTTTTTGATTTATATGAATGTAACTTAAAATAATTCTTTATATTAATCGATATTAAAAAACTAAATATACTGAAAAATATTTTACAATACGAATGGGAATATTTTGTAAACATTTCACTTTGATATTTTATATTTTCCAAGATTAAACATAATTTTAAAATAAATACATATTTCTGTAATTTTATATACATATTTATATTACTATTATTGTACTATGTATATTTTTAGTAATTTTTTATTTAACATAGAAACTTATGATTTACAAAGCGTTCAGCAACTAATATAGTTACACGCAACTTAAAATAAAATAAAACTGGTAAACTATTATCTGCCATGTTGCTTTTCTAATCTTTATACTCCACTGAAACGCAAGTAAAAAGTCTGATCTTAGCTGACGATCTTCCCAAAAGAGCGCGGTCAAAGGAGTAAGTGTTCGTTTAAAACCACCAAGTATGAACAAAACTTTTAATACGTAATACAAAATCATCCATATAAACGCCTTTTCCTTTTAAGGAGCAATCCAAAAATTTGAACCTATAAAAATAAGTTTATGGCTTTTTTTCAACGAACGTTAAAATGAGAAATTGTTTGACAGAATAAGGACGCTCAATGATGGAGCTTTAAATTCTTCAGCTTTGACAAAAAAAAACCTCCACCTCGGATACAAAAATAAATAATTTTGACTTTTTCTGTAGTCTTTTCATTCAAATTTTTATAATTTTTTGTCTTATTTAGACAAAGAAATAAACATTCGCCGTTATTGGAGATTTCAAACTGAATGCCGGTATAAAAAATTCTTTAGAAAAATCACTTAAATTTGTTTAATTTTGATGGTTCTTCTTTTTTTCTGTGATTGTCATTTTCATGCAAACATTTGAAAGCCTGGTTTTTAGGTTTTCCAGCATTTTGAATTTTATTCTACTTAAAATAGAAAGTTGATCAAGTGCTTGAGAGGTATGTACTAACATGGAAACCAGATTATTGAGATTGAAAAAAATCTTTTCTCCATTTAGTATTATTTCTCGTTTTCAAACATGCTTTTCTATAATTCATTGGGCAATTTACTTTACACAGGATAAATTATTTAGAAAATTGCTTGAAGAGCCCGTTTGGAAAAATTTTTTTTATCTCATGGTATAGGAAGAAATGGTTCTTCTTTTATCTCTATGAAATCACACGGAGGATTGCATTGGGTGAATATTTCATGCAATCATTTGAATAGCTGACCTTCTTAAGACTTTCCCGAAGTGTTTCTTGAGTTTTATCCTACTTCAAATGCTCAAGATTGTTGATCAGTGACTTGAGAATTATGTACTAACATAGAAGCCAGAATGTTGAGATTAAAAAAACAGCTTTTCTTTTACCATTTTTGTATTATGTTTCAAACTTGCTTTTTCCATATATTCAATGACCCAATTCAAATTTGACTGGTGGATATTATTGGAGCAAAAAATTCTTGGGGAAAGATTACACAGGTAATCAAAATTGAGGAAGAAATTAATTCCAAATGTCACTTTAGGGGGCTTGCATTGTTTAAATACTTAAAATAGACATGCCAATATTGCAGCTACAAAATCAATATGAAACATTTTATCTATGATTTTGAAGTTTTCTTATAATGTTCCTGTAAAATAGACATTGCATTCTGAACAAGCACTAACTCATCGGAAATTTGCAAGTCTGAAGGTCTTCTTATTTATCACAGCTTGTGTTAATTTTTCCTACAAAAAGGTCAAGTTCTGGACTTTGAATTTAATTAAATATACATGTGTATATAATCGATATTATCTAAATTATGGTAAAATATTTTAATTATCCATATGTAATATGAGTTATCCCATTATGGATAGTGTTTAATTCAATGTTGATTGCGTTGTAATTTTATAGACTATTGATGAATAAGCTTTCAGACATTTTTGCATTTTTAATTAAATTAATATTATTATTGGTTCATAAATGCACGGGGTTTGAAAAATTATGTAAAATTGTTAGTATAAAGAATGGACACAGAATGATTGAAGGGTTATGGTCATAACGTGTTCGATTTCGTGACGTCATAAAAGTACTGCAATTCATTGCCCGGTTCGTTAAAACCCCAAATTACATCTGTAAAGGAATAATTCTAAAACGCTATTCAGTTTTTAAGACCGAAAAGATCCATCTATAATTACTTCCAAATAACGTAATAAACTGGTCTTTTTAAACCGGTCGATTAAAAGGATTTGAGTCATATGATCGTTAGGAGTTAATGCTACATTAAAATACTGTCGGTATTTTCTCTGAGTTTTAACAATGGAGTTCTCATTAGAATACAAAAAAAAACTCAATGAACTTTACTTGTCACCGGACATCATTCGTCAACCATTTTTTTAATTTTCAAGAGATGCAGTAGCCATGAAAAAAACTAACATAAAAGATTTGAAAAGTAGCTATGACCTTAAAATACCCTTCAGTCTTTCAGTTGGCATTGCAAATTTTAAAAGTTTATTTATTAAAAAACTGCTAATTATTGCACAAGGGTGCTAGCTAAATATTAGACCTATTTCAACCTTATTACATTTTGACCTTGAGATTTCAGAATTCTAAAACAATAATTTTATTAATAATAAATATAACAATAATTTCACTAATTCTAAAATTCTATACCGTTTCAAAGATCGAAATATCCAGGACAATACCCTCAGAAAAATCTAAAACTGTCAGTTTTAAAAGGTTTTTAGGTTTAGCCATGAAGAAATAGTTATTCTAATAAAATCAACGGATGAATGTAGATATTTTCATGCAATCATTTGGACCAATTGAGCTTTATTGGAATAGAAAATCATGAAATGTTTACTTGTTAGTGTATATTTTTTTTAATGCATTTGCAATACAGAGGCAATCTTGCCATATCATAAACAGGGCTCACCGACGTTACTCATTTGCACTGCCCTGGGGAGTAAGTGTATCTTGAGAGATATGACCACGGACTGAGAGTAGCATTAGTTTTCCCATAGAAACGCTCTACGATCATATTAGACCTAGACCTACCAGAGAAACAATATAATCCATGAAAAAAATACCATAAAAGATTGAAAAAATAGTTATGACCTTTTCATACCCTTCAATCTTTCAATAGCAATTCAAATTTTAAATTTCATTTATTAAAAATTTTGATTTTACCAATACCCTAGCTAAATTTTAAACCTATTTCAACCTTATTCCATCGTTGACCTTGACATTTCAGAAACTGCACAATAAATGTCTCACCGTTAACTATTAACTGTTCAAGGTGTAATCTGTCAACCTAAAAATCCTTACTGAAAGGCAAACACGCAGCCTTTCCTTGAAGAAGATCACCATCTATCCACCAGATGAGACGGACAGGCCATGTGCTCGACCTATAATGAGGTCCTGTATTATCGTGTCAATCAGGCGGACTGGTCATGTACGAACCAGGATTTATAGTACGATGGGAATATTTTTCTTGCGCCCTATCTTCGGCGGACTAGAATGATTGATGCTTAACGAAGCAGCGCTCAACACACCATGATTAGATGGAAAGGATTGATTGTCGGTATTTAGGGTGCTTCCCCAAGACAAAATCAATTACACCTGAGATGCTCTCTGTTAGAGATTTCTTTCACTAGCAGTGGTAAGTACTTTATAAATAACATCATCTCGATGGACTGTTTTATTTCTAAATATTCGCTGATCATATGTTTCTGAATGAATTCATGAATTTATGTTGAATAACTGCAAATACTTAAAATGTTTTTGACCGAAAAAAAAAAAAATTAAAAAAGTAATGGTTATAATGGAGTTAAAAAAGTTATTTAAAGTATGATTTAATTTTGCAAAAGAAACGTTTCTGAAAATTTATCAAAAGAAAAAATATAATTTTTTAATCGATTGAGATTATTTTCTTATAATAATAAGTAATTTTCAAAAAAATTTGTTCAAAGAATTTTTTAAAATCACCTTATAATTTTTAAAAGTATTTAACAAATTCATTGATTAAATGGTCATAAATTCTATTTTGTTGTTGCTATTTTAGCCCACTTAGTCGACAACAACATTTTTACCAAAATTTCATCATGATAAAGGGTAAAATGCAGCTTTTTTTTTTAAACCTTAAAAAATGGTTACCCCAAAGGTGTCTGATTTATTTTTATTGGTAATTTTATTGAAACATTTACGACGTGCATAGGCTACAGTGGGATTAAATTTGAAACCGGTCCCAAGTAACTAAAAAAATGTATATAATTTGCCATTTTCTTAATTATCTTATACAAGCGCAAGGATATTTTTAGTAATGTTTTTAATAAGTAATAATTTTTTAAAGCAATCAAATTATCACCCAAACCTTTTTGAACCACCATTTTTCAATCGAATTTTAAAGTGAGTATAATCGTGAATTTCTTAAACAAATTTATAAATTCTATTTTATTGTTTGTTTTTTCTTATCCCTCTTGGTCACACCGACACCTCACTGAAATGGTTTAACTTTATTTTGAATTCGTGACGAGTCATGATAAAAGATAAAAAAAATGGCAGATTCTTTTTGTCTTTGATCTTGCAGCACAAAAAGACATGGGGCACACTTGGGAGAAGTTTGATTCATCTTTACTTCCACCCTGATTGCTTCCTCGGCACTGTGTACCCGTTACTGGGAGGTAGAGCCTTTTATGGGCTAAGCATGTCACTATGTGGACTATTCGTAACTCGTTGTTTTTCATGTTCTTTGGGAGTTTCTTTTTTAATTCTATTTTAAAAATAAAAAAACATACAATTTGCCATTTTTTCGAAACCATAAAAACATTTTTAATGTTTTTATAGATCTATTTCTAATTGATGTTTATTTTTAAATATTACTGCCATAATCACATACTTGTATGTTCATATCATTTGAAAAATATTTAATTTTCTTTTCTAGGATGAAAAAATCAAGTGCTAACAACTAACGTCTGGCTTGATCAGGTAAGTGGGAAAAATATTTTTTTAAATATATCAAAAATAAATAAATAAAATCTTAATAAAATAAATAAATAAATCTTTAATATAATCTTTTTAAATAAAAAATAACCTTTTTAAAAATCTATCTGTATATAATCTATCTATATCTTTATATAATTTGTCGAAAATGCTGTATATCTAGAACTCTTTGAACTGTAACAGTACTTCGTGTACGAACGTATCCCCTAAAGAACACGTTTGATTACATCCTGCGGTAACTTGGAAGTGTTTGTCTGAATATATTTATTTCGCTTTATAACAAAATTATCATTAGAAATGTCTTTGTCTTCTTACAATCTGTAGAATGCAGAGAATGCAACGTTACGTTAATGACAAAGGAGAAGAAAAGGTGAGTTTTATTTGTTCTCCAAGGTAAATAAATTTAGATTAATGAGACAACCTGAATATCTCTTGGGCCCTCGACTGCGTAATTCTCCAGTAAAAAGTATTGTTGTTTATAGCGAAAATAGTTGGCACAGACGACTTTATACATTAAAAATTTTACCTATTAAAGATGAATTGAATGATGAAACACGTAGTGACAGACAGGGTAAAATGTTGATTCACATAGAATATGCATTGCTTTATTTGCTGCATAACCAGAAAGGAATAGCACATCATCATGATCTTTTTAAGGATGAATTTATAGAAATGGTCAAAACGAAGGATGATTAAGGGAGGGAAAGAAGAAGAAACTTGTTGTCCTGGTACTTGACTATACTTGTAGTCATGAATTTTTATAGTTAAAAAAATTAATTACTTATTAATTTGAGTCATGAAATTTTATTCGAAATTTTCTAGTTTACCAGATTGTTTGGTGAGATAAAATAATCCGTCTATTAAATATATCTATATTTTTCATACTTTATATTATTATTGGACTTATTTTATTTTATTTTTTAAATTAGACAAAAATGTTTAATATAAAATTAATGTTATTTATTTAAATCTTTCCTACTAACTTTATTTGTAATTAATGTTCGTAAAATATTTCTGTGTGGACCTTTAGTTCAAAATTTTTTAGTGATTTGTTCGTATGTGTTTCTCGAATTTTTAATCAGTACTAATGTCAAATCACTCCAGAGTTCTTTTTCAGAACTAATTACACACAATAATCAGAATGCTAGAAAGAAATAGGTTTGAAATTTGTCACTAATATCATTTTTACAAATATTTTATTTCAAATTTGAAAGCTTTTTAATATTTAAATTTAATTAAAATTGTTTTAAATTTTTATACATTATCTGCAATTTATACCATCATTGCAATTTTGTATAAATAAAAACAAAAGCTTAGAATAATTAGTATGAAATACAAAGCATATATTTATTACATAGGCATGTTTTAGAATAAGCTTTCAAATTTCATAAAATTTTTCTTTAAATATTATGTTTTCTATAAATTTCGTAAAAAAAAATTATCTATAAATACTATTAGTTATAATTAGAGCGAAATCGATGGATAATATGCATAATAATATCACCTTATATTATAGTCGATAATACAACATTCATAAGTTCAAGCAATTCATAATGTATCGCAACATGCGCTTATGACAACAAATTCGATAGCTATTACTATTTTATAATTATTGATTTTCAATTATTATTATTTATTATATTAGTTATTATTAGTATTTTTATTATTAGTAATTTTTGTTTTCTTTAAAAATAATCAATAAAATATTTTTAATAAATTTAATGAAAACTGTGAAACAAATAGCATATTTTATTTATTTTCCTTTTAATTTCTGTCATTAGTGACCAGAATTTCTACTGGATCATCATCAGAACAGCAAAATTATGTACAGAAATTTAATTTAACAATATTCATTTAATGGATATTTAATCCAAATAAAAATCAATGTAAAACACTCATTAGAAATATTACAATACATCCATCAATATATATAATATATTTGAAACACACTACAACTCTAAAGAAAACTGAAATAATGGATAGCATTTTCAATTTGTATCTTATATAAACGGGCATCTTCCAGGTTTTAACCTATCTCCATAGTTGTTGACCGAGAGTGATATATTCATTACACAAGAGACCGAGAGTGATAGATTCATAAAAACAATTAGTTCTAATTATAAAATTGCATGAGCAATGGGACTACAATGAACTGGTAATGAAAACGCAATCATCCACAGAAAGTGTCTAATTCTTCTCATTAACGGCTCCCGGCGATGTCCACGGCTTTGACCACCAGCATGGCTCCAGGCCCTGTCCGTGTATATTTAGGGGGCCTAAATAACATGGACAGCAGCACTTTGTCCAAAGACTCTTTTGTCATCATAATTGTTTCTAATTTCTGCTGAAAAGACATTTTCTGGGATCCGCTCATCAATCAAGTAGTGTGGGACACGAGTGTGGATTGAAATAAAGGCTATATCGTCATCGAACTCGACGCGAAAGATAGTGACAGTTGACCGTCTGTGATAAATGCTCCTCAGAATGGGACTTGAGGAATCGCTACGTCATTAGGGACGGAGATTTGTAGGTTCTCTTAATTTTCCAAGTTCTTGTGAAAGTAATTCATGGCGCAAAATACTAGGTGACAAATGTTTGTTTGGCGAGTTAATCTTTTGTTTGGTTTTTGCTCGCTTTGCTTCTAATTACAGCAGTTAGTAATTATTCAAGTTAGATCATGCTTAGAGGGTATCCTTTTGAAAAATAAATCAGTTTCCCTCAAGCTAATACTGTTACTAATTTTCTAATTGCAGTTTTCTATATATGTAACCTATAATGAAAGAGGATTTATATTTCAATTTGAATAAAGAATTATCTGGCAGTTAAAGTAATATTTACATGAAAGTTATTACATTTTGAAAGGTTTTCTATATACATATAATTTTTTAACCTGGTGAAAGTGATTCAGCAAAACAGTGATAAAATAGTCAATCTTTGTTTGGTTTTTGCTCGCTTGCTTCTTTAATTACAGCAGTTGAAATTGTCGGTAATTATTAAAGTTATCTCAGTTCCTTTGAAAAAAAATTTTCGCCAGTTAAGGCTGTGACTCATACGTTTTTAATATTTCCTTTAATTTAATGATTGAATATATTTCATACAATTAGCCTTAAATTTCTGTAAGTTGACTATGTGGATATTTCACTTTAAAGTGTTAAATTATCTTGGCAGTTAAGATAATATTTACGAAAAGTTATTTTATTAAGTTTTAAATAGTTTTAAAACTACAATTAACGAAGGAAATTAACTATATACTTAAAACTTCCAAAAAAAGAAATTTTGCACTTGAAACATTATGGATATTTTTTATTATAGTGATTTATGTATTTTCTTTTTATTAATAAAAATGAATGCTTCTGTTTCTACGTATTATATATATATATATTAAAAATTAAGACATCTAATCTTAAAATAAAAAATTTCTGATTATTGCAAACCTAAAAACTCAATATAAATAATACAATAAAGACTCATTATAAATATTACAATATATGCATCCATATATAGAAATATATTTGAGGCACATAACTAAAAGAAAAAACCATATATTTGCCCGTTTATATATTATATAAACGGGCATCTTCCAACTTTCAACCTATCTTCAGTTGGTGACCGACAGTGATATATTCATTAAACTAATTAGTTCTAACTATCAATATCATGAGCAATGAGACTGTAATTAACTGGTAATGAAAAGGCAATCATCCACAGAAAGTGTCTAATTCTTCTCTCATTGTGGCTCCACGGTGATGTCCACGGCTTTGACCACCTCAACATGGCTCCTCTAAATAACCTGGACAGCAGCACTTTTGTCCAAAAGACTCTTTTGTCATCATATAATGGTTTCTAATTTTCTGAAGAGACTTTCTGTGGATCCGCCATCAATCAAGTAGTGGAATAATGAGAGTGGCTTGAAATAAAGGCTATCGCTTACCAGGACTCGACTCGAAAGATAGTGGCAGTTGACCGCCGTTGATAAATGCTCTCAGAATGGGACTTGAGGAATCGCTTCGTCGTAGGACAGAGATTTGTAGTTTCTCTTAATTTTCAAGTTCTGTGAAACTTATTCATGACGCAAAATACTAGGGTAATAAATGTTTGTTTGGCAGTTAATCTTTGTTTGGTTTTTCTCTCTTTTTTGCTACCATTACTGCAGTATTGGAAATTGTCGGTAATTATCCAAGGTAGGCATCATGCGCTAGTAGAGGTTATCCTTTTGAAAAATAAATTCAGTTTCCCTAGCTAATACTGTGACTAATTTTCTAATATGTTTTAACCCATAATGAAAGATTAAAAATTTTTCCCAGGTTGATTATAGATATTTACTTTGAATAAGAGTTAAATTATCTAGGCAGTTAAAGTAATATTTACATGTGAAAGTTATTTTATTAAATTTTGAATCGTTTTAATTGATGTAAATTAACTATATACATAAAATTTTCTTAATTTTCCAAGTTCTGTGAAAGTGATTCATGGCGCAAAAACACTGGTGATAAATGTTTGTTTGGCGAGTTAATCTTTGTTTTGGTTTTTGCCGCATTGCTCCAAATTACAGCAGTTGAAATTGTCGTTAACTATGATTCTTAAGTTACTGCTAAGTTTTGATATGTTTTAACCTAATGATAAGTTAAAAACATTTTGCAGGTGGACTGTACGGATATTTCACTTTGAATAAGTGTTAAATTATCGAGCAGTTAGATAATAATTATATTAGAAAGTTATTTTATTAAGTTTTGAATAGTTTTATTTACAATTATAACTATAAGGAAAACTTCCTTTCAAAGAAATTTTCACTTGAGACTTTATGGATATTTTTTATTATAATGTTTCATGTATTTTCTTTTATTAATAAAAAATGAAAGTTTCTTTTAACTAGGTATTACATATGGATATATTATTTCGATTTAAGGCATTTACTCTTAAAATAAAAACTTTTCTGATTATTACAAATCCAAAGACTCAATAAATATTACGATAATATTCATTATAAATGTTACATATATGCATCAAGATATTACAATGTAGTTGAGGCACACAATTCAAAAACGAAATAATGGCAGTATTTTCAATTTTTTGTATCTTATATAAACGGGCATCTTCAGCTTTTAACCTATCTTCCTAGTTGTTGACTGAAAGGGATATATTCATTAAGCAATTAATTTCTAATTATCCAATTTCATGAGCAAGGAGACTGCAATTAACTGGTAATGAAAAGGCAATCATCCACAGAAAGTGTCTAATTCTTCTCTTCTCTAATTCTCACGGCGATGTCCACGGCTTTGACCACCAGCTTGTAGCTCCCTTTAAATAACCTGGACAGCAGCACTTTGTCAAAAGACTCTTTTGTCATCAATTGGTTTTCTAATTTCTGCTAAAGAACTTTCTGTGGATCCGCTCATCAATCAAGTAAGGGGACAAGAGAACGGCTGGAAATAAAGGCTATCGCTTACCAGAACTCGACGCGAAAGATGGTGACAGTTGACCGTCTGTGATAAATGCTCCTCAGAATGGGACTTGAGGAATCGCTACGTCATTAGGGACAGAGATTTGTAGGTTCTCTTAACTTTTCAAGTTCTGTGAACGTAATTCATGGCGCAAAACACTCTGTGATAAATGTTTGTTTGGCGATTTAATCTTTGTTTGGTTTCTGCTCACGCTTTGCTTCTAATTACAGCAGTTGAATTTGCCGTAATTATTCAAGTTAGAACTTGTTCGTAGAGGTTATCCTTTTTGAAAAAGAAATCAGTTTCAATAAGTTAATACTGTGAAAAGTTTTCTGATATTTTAACCTATAATGTAATAAATAATAATATACGCAGATCAAAATAATTTTGCAGGTTGACTATACGGATATTTCACTTTGAATAAATGTTAAATTATCTGAGCTTAAGGTAATATTTATATGAAGTTTATTAAGTTTTCAATAGTTTTAATTACAATTACTGAAGGAAATTAAATATAAAAAAACACTCCTTTTTCAAAAGAAATTTTTACTTGAAAACATTATGGATATTTTTATTATAATGTTTTAGGTATTTTCTTTTTATAAAAATGAATGCTTCTTTTTAACTATGTATTATAGATATTTTAGGTTTAAGGCGATAGCGTGCGATGACCTTTATTTCAATGCATTCTCTTAAAATAAAAAGCTTTCTGATTATTAAAAACCCAAAAGATATACTGTAAATATTACAATAAAGACTCATTATAAATATTTATATAATATCAATATATTGTAATATATTTGAAACAGTATAACTCAAAAAAAACTGAAATAATGGTATTTTCAATTTGCATCTTATATAATCGAGAATCTTCCAGCTTTTAGCCCTGTCTTCATAGTTGTTGACCGAGAGTGATATATTCATTTGCACAATTAGTTCTAATTATCAATTTCATGAGCAACGAGACTGCAATTAACTGGTAATGAAAAGGCAATCATCCACAGAAAGTGTCTAATTCTTCTCTCATTAATGGATCAACAGCGACGTCCCGGCTTTGACCACCAGCATATCCTGGACAGCAGTACTTTGTCCAAAGATTCTTTTGTCATCATAATTGGGTTTCTAATTTCTGCTGAAAAGACTTTCTGTGGATCCGCTCATTAATCAAGTAAGGGGACACGAGAGTGGAAACTGAAATAAAGGCTATTGCTTACCAGGACTCGACGCGAAAGATACTAACAGTTGACTGTCGTTGATAAATGCTCTCCTCAGAATGGGACTTGAGAATCTTCGTCATTAATGACAGAGATTTGTAGGTTCTCTTAATTTTCCAAGTACTGTAGAAAGTAATTCATATGGCATAAGACACTCGGTGATAAATGTTTGTTTGGCGATTTAATCTTTGTTTGGTTTTTACTCGCTTTGCTTCTAATTACAGCATTTGAAATTTCCGGTAATTATTCAAGTTAGATCTTGTTTTGTAGAGATTATACATTTTGAAGAAATTCAGTTTCCATATGTTACTGCTATGATAAAGTTTCTGATATGTTTCAACCTATAATGATAAATTAAAAAATTTCTGCAGGTTGACTGTAAGGATATTTCACTTTTAAATAACAGTTAAATTATCTAGGCAGTTAAGATAACATTTATATCAACGGTTATTTTCTTAAAGTTTTGAATTGTTTTAATTATAGTTTAATTGTTCGGTTTGTCGCTCTATGGTAATCTTGTGCATACTTTTTGGGCTAATTTAACCGTAACCTACAGTTTAACGGATTCCGAACAACTCACAAACATCCATGCCACAGCCAGAATTCGAACCTGAAGCACCAATGTCAGAGTGTTACCCCATTGGCCAACAAGACATCCACAACTACTGAAGGAAATTAACCATATACATCAAATTTTTTTCCAAAAATATTTTCACTTGAGATATTATGGATATTTTTATTATAATATTTCATGTATTTCCTTTTTATTGATATAAATAAATGTTTCTCTTTAACTCTGTATTATATACAGATATATTAGAGAATTAAGGCATTTACTTTTAAATAAAAACTTTCTGATTGTAAGAAACTTATCAAATTTTAAATATTTATGATCCATAATGATCCATATTTATGATCCATAATATGATCCATTTAAAAAATAAATAATATAAAACACATTTCTATAAGCATATAAATTTGCGAGAGGAGAAATTCCATTCAGATATATTTCTTTACTACACCTATTCTACTATCTAACTTAAAGAAAATTATTTATGTGTTTATAGGTATCTAAAAAAAAAGTGATTTTTAGACAGCTTGGCATTTAATTCTTTCTCTTAGAAATTTAATTTTTAGTTATTTTTGTGATTTAAAAACTAACAGAAAAGGACTTAAATAAGTTTTTTTTATAATAGAAGATTTCAAAATAAAAATACGAAAACTTAAAGTGAATTTTTTTGCTGAGTTTAATTATGGAAAACATAATAATAATTAATATTCATAACTAAATTCATAATTAATATGCATATCAAGTATCATTCATCTTTAAAAATATGCGTGGGAGGCTCATGAAATGTAATATTATGGTGCTGTTGGATTTAGTTAACCTAAAGTAGTTCAAACAAATAGTTTCGTAGCCTGGTCTCCTAGATTAAGACAAAGTTTATAGCAAACTCAACAGAAGGTCAAGATATATTAGTCATATTAACATTATCATGTAATCATCAAAAGAAGCCAAGAAAGACATCTCCAATTAGGAAATATGATAGTGTTAGGATCATGTTGTTAGATAATGATCGTTCATCATAATAAAAGCTTTGGAGTTGAGGCAATCCTCAATTTGAATCAAAAAATTTATTAGTTTTTCAACCCTTCTATTAGATCACTCTCCCTATATATATATCTTGTTCAAATTTTCAATCGTTCATAAAACGTTTTTTATTCATCCACTCAAATTCAAATACTTTTTTGAACTTGTAGTGGATGACGATGTTAATACAGTTTTTACAAATATTAATTCAGTAATTAAATTTAACTAATTAATATTAGTTTTTAGATTTAAGTTGTATCTAACTACCAACAGATGGCGCCAGATAAACTTAAAAAAAAATGAATGAAAATTATTTATTAAAGACTTTCTGCAATATAGTGAAAAAAAGTAGGAATTGACTTAATTTTTTTTTTTTTTTTATATTACTTGTTCAAATATTAAATGAGTCTCATCAATGATACTCATCACATTGAACTTCAAACACTTTTAATGTGCTCCTACAAAAGGAGCTGGAATGAAATGTAATTCAACCTCGGATTGTGACATATTGTTTGAAATCGTTTCATTGTTGAGAGAATTTCTTCAATGTTTTCTAGCTATCTGTTAGCTCCTACATAATTTTCCACCATATACATGACGTGGAGCTCTCTCTTTCAGCTGAGTCTGAGTCTTAAGACACAGATGAATGTATCAGCTATATAATCCTTGATTAATTCTAAATTAAATACTTGCATTGATAAATACGCAAATATTGCAATTCAACCTTTTAGTGACTCAGATCTAGACTTTTATTAAATTTCACCAAAATATACATTATCATAACCTGTTGAAAATAAATGTCATTATGGTTTAAAATAAGGCCGTAGGCGAAATTTTCCATGAGTTGTTTTGATTTATTTTATTTAATTTTTATTTACCTATTTATTTTAAAAAAAAATACAAATTAAGCGTTTACTGATGAAATTACGAATTAGTTTCTTGTCTCATTTATTATCTATTGCCACCTATTTTTGTCTCATGATGTAAAAAGCAATACATTTAGTCGAAATGTAAGTCACGCGGAATGAATTATGTGTAAATAACTTATTTTACGATCCAACAAGATGATTAGATGCCTAACGTCAAAGGTAAAGAGGAATCTTCGAAACACGTCCCCATACCACACTGTATACTACCGTGTGTCAAAAAAGACCTATTTTCTTTTCAAAATTCCGGGGCTCATGGAATTTCCATTTTTTTTCTTTTTTTAGGTTGCTGGCACTGTCCTGTGTGAAATTTGAAGTCAAAATATTCATTAGTGTTTGAGTTACCCTTGGTTTTGTGAGACGTTAAAACTGATTCCAGAGATTTTTGAAATGTCTGAATTAATTAAGCAACGGATTTGCATTAAATTTTGTTTGCGGAAATGTATAGAACGTTGCAGAAGGCATTCGGTGAGCATTCCTATAAGGGGTATAAACAGTTCAAAGAAGGCAGAAAACGTGTTGAAGACGAAGAACCCTTTGTCGACCATCAACTTTAACCGACGAAGCTCACGTCCAAAAAAATTAAAGGTTTGGTGCTTGCAAAGTGTCGATTTACAATGAGAGACCTTGCTGATGATGTTAGAATTTCAAAAGGATTGGTTAATTCCATTTGGGCCTCAAAAACGTCAAATCTCGATTGGTACCGAAAACACTGAATGCGCCAACTAACACTGCATTGATTCTTAGTGACTTTTTCGCCAAAACCACCATATTCGCACCGTGCGACTTCTGGCTATTCCCTAAAATCAAAAGACCACTCCAGGAACACCGTTTGGAGTCGATTGAAGAGATTCAACATGAATCGTCCGCGCTTTGAAGCCATCCCTACCGATGATTTTTGCCAGGACGCATTGAGGATGGGAAAAAACGTTGTCATAAGTGTCTTGTCCGGAGGGTTACTTTGAAGGTGATGAAATAAATTTGGAAGAATATATAAAAAGTGTTTTTGAAAAATAAAAATTGGTCTTACTTTTTTGGGGCACAGTAGTACATTTAAGAAAGGGTTGTGAGAAAATATTCCTCTTTTAGAAATAATTTTACCTGCAAATCTTATTAATTATTGCTTATTTACAATTTTGAATAAATTTGCCACTAATAGTAATCCATGCTAATAATGCTAATTTGTTTAATGGGAGCCATTTCAGTTTTTGCAATCATAATATTAAATTTTCCTTACCGCTCCATAGGTTTTTTTTTTTGATTGTATAAAGCACAACACCAAATGCAGATTATGGTTCATCGCAGAAACCATGAATTTTGATTTCAGCAACATATTTAACCACCTAGTAATTTTACACTTTTTTAGAATTCTGAAGCCTTTGAAATGTTGCCCATTTTGCTTCAAGCTGTTCAGGACAGGTGCATTCCAAATATATCTTCGGCTTGCTTCCAAAACGAGACGTCGTTGGATTTCTCATTGACCAAAAAGTCAGAAAAGCCCCCACAGCAAAAGCCACATACAAATCTCAAAACAAAACAACTTTGGAAACTTGCTTAACTAACAAGAAGCAGAAAAAAGTAACAGCTGACTCTTATCGACCACAGGAGCACACACGTAGCATCAACAACAAAATGAGCTTTCGATTGATGTAACCATCAAGCGATAACAGCGCCATACATCCAGCCAGGAATTGATATGAAGCAGATAAAAAAAAAAAAAAATTTAACTAACATGGGAGTGGGAAAGGTGGTAGATGGTGGTTCAGAAATTGATGGAGTGATTTTACAATTTCTTGAAGAGATGCGAGAAAAAACACCCACAGTGTGGAGAATTTATGGAAATCATAAACTATATATATATATATAGCACCACGTATATATATATATATGGATATAGATAAATTTATCAAGTAGTGTTTCTGGATTCTGTTGTGTATGTTAAAAAATAACTATAGCAATTAAAATGAAATAAATCAAATATTCTAAAAGTACCTTTTACTCGGAATTATTGCACGATTTTCAATAGATTAACTGCAAAGACTTTCAGAATTATGCTATATCTATAGGAAAATCAGAAAATTAACCCATTTTTTAAACTTTTACTTTTTCAATGATGCATGTATAACTTTCATTTTGTAAACTTAATGACACATGTATTTTTCAATAAGATAATGTACTGTAAATCTATATTAAACTTATAATGGCTTGAAGAAGAGGGCCATTGTATTTCATGAGAACACTTTAATATATTATATATATATATTATGTATTATAGTATTAAAGTTATAAAAGGAAATAAATAATTATATAAAATATATTAAATTTGTTCAGAAGTGCACAATTAAATCATAAAAACAATTCACTACAAGATCTGTGATTTTCAGGGCTCTTGAGTCAACATCGAATCTGCGGTAGATCTTAATTATCACATGACGTGATACACGAAAACCACAAAGGGTTCATTTTGGAAACAAGCTGAAACTGCAGCCTATTCTATCATTTCAGCGAAAAAGAGAAAACAACACTCTTTGTCGATTCGTCGCTAAGAAACTCTTTTCTTCAAAAAGCTCACTCGCTAAAATAATTCGTCACGAGGAGGGATGCAGCTTCCTCATGTCTTATTGGAGTAGAGGCATTTCTTAGCTCATGGTCTATCACCAATCACGATGCAACAACTCATGGTATATAAATTCCATATTCAATCTGTAATTGTTTCGACCTGTGAAAAGGTCGCACAGACATTCGCTGATTTCTTGAGTCTCATTATACATGATACCGAATATTTGCTGTCAGATTTGAGTGGCAGGTTTTCTCAATAGTACAAAACATTAATTGCATGTAATATAACTACCCACAATACAGCTTTAAATCGTCAAATTTGAGTGATGGGTTATTATATATTTTTCAAATGACATACATTCCTCTCCCCTGGGAATGAAATGTCAAAACTCTTCCCTTGGGAAAAATTCATGCATACTTATGCCTTGTGATGCTTAATGATACATATCTTGTGATATGTATGATATAATTTAATGATATATGTATATATAAGCAACATCTTGAATTGCTTGTTTTAAAAAATTATTTTAAGTACTCTATTACAAATTATTCAATTAATTTTTAAAATGAGGTTTTCCTATTTTAATTAGAATTCCATATACCTTTTTTCCCACGATTTACAATAAAATAACTTCTAGCATACAAACAAAACAGCTACACACAAAAAAAAATATTGAAGAACAGTCTTAGTATGTTTTTCTTCAAAATTCTTCTTTTTTCCCATTGAAAGTCTTTCACCTCCTCAGTTAACGGTCCGTTGAAGTTGGAAGCGAACCGTTTATCAAGAGATACTTGAAGGAAATGGTGATTTACTACGGAATTGCTGCAGTTTCGTTTTATTCTGTACATATATACTTCAGAGAATACCATCCACTGTAATTTCTTACTTCAGTTTTGTGATTGTTCTACAGAAAATAAACTTTTCTTTGAAAAAACTATAATGTTAATAATGTTATCGGCGATATCGAAATCAAACATCAATTTTGATTAGACATTATTTTTTTCAAAGAAAACTCCTAAATGACGTTGAACTTGATTGTCACATCAATAACGTTTTGAAGTTATCAATGTCCAAAGTGTTATTTCAAGAAATACGTTTGATCCCTAAAATGATTCCTTGAAGCTAAACTTATATCTGACATTGGGTACTTATTTTTTTATAAAATTAACTTATAACAATTAATTTTATTCTGTACTTATTTTATTCTGTACTTATTGATTTTATTCTGTTATTTTATTATTGATTTATTCTGTACATATATATATTCTAAAGAATATCATCCACTGTAGATTCTTCCTTCTGTAGTTTTGTGATTGTTTACAGAAAATAAACTTTTCTTCAAAAAAAAAAAAAAAAAAACAATAATGTTAATAATGTTCTCGAGCAATGTCGAAATCCAAACATCAAAATGAACTCCTAAATGAATATTGAAGTTGATTGTCACACCAATAACATTTTAAAGTTATTAATGTCAAAGTGTTATTTCGAGAAATATACTTGATCTTAAAATTATTGCTAGAAGCTAAACTTTATATCTCACGCTACTATGTACTTACTTCTTTATAAAAATTAATTAATTGTGTTTTTAGTTTTCATTAAGCAAAATTTTATTCTATAATAAGATTTCGATAATAATAAAATTAATCTCAATAAAATTTTAAAAGAAAACAAATAAAGTATATAAATAAACTACGCGATTATTTGACATTCTAAAGATTTTTTTAAGATAGTTGTACTTCATGTGTTCTAATCATCGCTTATTTTTAAAATATTATGATCAATTTGTTCTTTTTTAATTTACTCTTCTTATTTATATTCTTTTCGTTGCTAGAAAGTACGAATAATTATTTTTTGCAAAAAAGAAATTTTAAGCCGTTAGGCAATGAATTAAGAATTTCGAGTTTTAGAGTAGTTCCTTTATAAAGGTTTCCATTTTCTCTTTTGCCAAATTCTGTATCTGTACTATTTTAATCAACATTTGGATGAAGTGAGATAAAACAGCGTCAGTTAGCATACATCTCAAAGTACCAAGTCAAGTCAA
Organism: Caerostris extrusa; assembly: GCA_021605095.1. Lineage (NCBI taxonomy): Eukaryota > Metazoa > Arthropoda > Arachnida > Araneae > Araneidae > Caerostris > Caerostris extrusa. The sequence continues at coordinate 77,905 of BPLR01011192.1, forward strand.
ATTAAAGATTTTTGTCAGATTTCCTTCAAATTAAAGAAAAAGCAATATGTTTCTGTAACTTTTTTTAAGTTTTTTATTTAAATTGGTACAAGAAAAATATTAATAAGTTTCGAAAAATTAAAAGAATCGTATTCAATGCCTTTTTTATTTTACATAATGGAAAAAATGTCTTGAACGTTATATTTTGAACAAAATATTTCCTCAATTTTATCTTTCAACTTTTTATTGATCTTTAAAATAACTAATAACGATATTTTCGAGTTGCCTTTACAGTTTAGGGGAAATCTCATTCACCCTTTCTCAATAAAGAAATCTTAAGCATAAATTTGATATATCGACAATCTATGATCCTCTTTTATGTACGAGTGCAGATTTACATTTATAATCAATTCTAGGCTGTCAAAATATTTGAAACTGAGCAGACACTACAGCAATGTTTCGAAGTAGTAACAACACGTGTCTAGTATAATATGACATTGTAAACGGTAATTTAGGCTTAATTAAGTAAACTTTTGATTTGCTATACTTTAAAAAACAGTCAAGGAATTTTTAGCACTAAGAGATCTGAGACTAAACTCCTTCTTCACCAAGTACATATTCATCATCAGTTTTTATATTTTTGGTTTATCCTTTCTTTTATTCTCTTGCACACACTACATAATTTATCACGCAATTTAGTACACTTTTTTTCCATAATTTGCAATCCATTATAAGTTTGGATCCTCACTAATTATAAATTTATTTTTCCAAAGGTAAATGATTGATTATTTGAAGTAAATTACTTCTCAAACTTAATTGGAAAAAGAATTTTTAAACAATGTTTTTTACAATACATATTGGTTAATATAGTATTTTAAACTGAGGTTAAAGTCCTGTTATTCTAAATAATAAACAGGAGTCTTAATTTTGAAAAAGAACATCTGGTTTTCATTTACAAGAATATGGAATTGTGGTAAGAATATTGTTATACTCGTGTATAAATATTAAAAATGTTTTTAAATAGTCAACTAATAACATAATTAACAAAAACAAATAAACTGTTTTTTGCATACGCTTGAAGTAATTAATCTTACTTTTGATGGGTTTAAGTAATTAATTTTATGTTTTTAATTAAATTTAACCTTGTATGAATTTATTACACAATAAAATAAAAAATAAAATTAGTGATTTAATGATATATACACATTGCTATATTGAAATGTGTTACAAAGAAATGAAATAATTTGTAGAATATTATCTATAATTCATACAATTCTATTTACTACAAAGTATTTTTCTATTTTTATTTATTTTTTTTTATTTCAATAATGCTTTTTCTCTACCGCTATGGTCACTCATTTCCAAATACCATATCAAGGCGTATATGGCTTATTGAACTTTTCTTCAGTTTCCTTAAATAAGTTCAGTTTTCCATATAATATGGTTGAATTTTTACATATACAGATTAAAAAATAATTATTAAATATGGAGGTCAAAAAAAATGGTTTCACTAGATACTTGTTTTTAATACTTGGCTATAAGAATCCATATTTTGATAAAACTTTAAAAAATATTATATATTTAAGACGATTTGTTATTGTTTATACTACATATTTAAATTCACGCTCTAAAAAATTCTTATTAATCGGAATTAAAATATAATGCTAAAAAAATACAAATTATATTTTTCAATAAATTTTCCTCAAAATACTTTAATAACAAATACAAATAACATAATTTTAACAAAACCAAATAAACTGTTTAAATTGTTTAGTTGAAAAACTTTTTCAAGTAATTACATTTTTTTTGTTTCTTAGTTCCTTTTAACATAATAATAAGTTAATTCAATAATTAAACTATAAATAAATGCAAAAATTTATTTTACAAAATTTATGTTTTAATTATTTTTGTAAGCACATTGCTTAATATTGAAGTATTTATAAAAAATGTTATTTTCGTTAATATCATCCAATTCCATTTACTGACAAAGTCTTTTCTATTTTATTTTCCTTTAATAATGCTTTTTCTCGAATGCATGGATCAAAGTCGTTGGAAGTCTTCCAAATATTGAGCCAAATCGTATTCATGCTTGTATGGATTATTGAATTTTCTTTTGCTCGATGATGTCTTTTAAATCGTTGAGGTTTTCCATATAAGGTGGTTGAATTTATCTGCATATGAATGTTCTTAAAAAACAATTATTTTAAGTATTTCTAAAGATCCCCATCGTTGTTTATTTAGCAAGTCTTTTTGCATCTTTAATGATGCATATGTTTCAGTACCCAATTTTCATGCATGCAGAGGATATCGTAAAAGAAAAAAGCCCGCACTTTTAAAGCCAAAAAGATACAAATCTCTTCAGTTTGGGTTCTTTAAGCATTTGTTCTATAAACCATCAGCTCTTAAACAAAACATTTTTTTTTTTTAAGGCCCACGGTTTCCATTCATCTAGGAACCAGCCGATATGCTCACGATAGTCGCTGCAAGCGAGATCGTTAATCGAAAACTCTTTTCGTACTAAAACCATTAGTTCTAACAGACAAGTCCCTTGTACGTCCACATTTTCTGCGGTTATTTGACGCAGTGTTGCTTGTTTGTTAGAATCTTTATAACGTCGCCGGTCTCGGTCTTTAAGTGCAGGCGGTCGACCATTTCGCTGTCCATGGTGGGATCATTATGCCTGAAATTTCATACTCTTTTTTTGACAAAGTGGATCTGGGAATGTTGAATTCCCTAACGATTTCAGAGATGGCATGACCCATGCGTCTAGCTCCAACTAACATTCCGCGTTCAAAGTCTGTAAAAAATTCCCGTCGTCGGTCATCATCACGTCAAAACCTCTTCACATGAATTTCTAGAAAAGAAATGAAAGCTCTGCGAAAGCACTGCTCATTTTATACCTGTTCTACGCGATGCTACTGCCATCTGAAAATTTGCATATTGCTATCCCATGACTTTTGTCACTTCAGTGTAATTTTCTTCCAATGGATACAATGATTATGAAGCGACACCTATATTAAATATCTATTTAATGCCACTTATGGAAAAGGTGTTAAGCTATGCTTTTATTTATTTATTTTGTTATAGGAAGCATTGTGTTAGTATCTAAAATATTAATTTTTACTCTCTGATTATAATGAATAGATTTTGTCCTTAAAATAATAAAAAACAATCCATAACAATACTTTTACTCAATAACTGAAATGTCCCAATTTAATTTCAAATTCTCAATTTCTGAATTGAGGATTGTTGAAAAAAAACTTTTTCCGATGCTTTTTTACATTGCTATTTTATGTGTTTAGAATTGAAACTAACAGTTCAGGAAATATGTTGTGTATTTCCTTTTTATATCGCCATATCTTCTAAATTGATAATGTACATGATAACGAGTAATATATTTTTCTGTTCACTATCAAATGCATTATTAATTTAACATCTGACAAAAATAAAAAAATATTTTTTCTGAATACATCACAGAAAATTTTATAAAACGATATCATAAAGTTATATCCATCTTCATCCACTCTTAGTGATATTCTAAAGATAGTTCCATTATTATAAATTTTATTGAAATTTTAAAATTATTGTAATAACATACGTCACTGCGTAGATACTCATTGTAGAAAAACGGAAAACAATTAAGGGCTAAATTTGTACTAAAATATTTTATACAATTTTAAACAAGACACAGACGAACAAATAAAGTCCCAATATAAATTTCCATGTCTATACCGCTAATGAACCTAGCAAATGCACAAATTCGTACCAAATTTATGTATCAAAATACTGGTGTACTATAACAGCGCCCTAGGTACATCTTTACACATATCAACTCTTGTCCATATTAGCCACTTCAGTGCCGAATGTCCTCAAATAAAAGTGCCCTTTATTAAGCCCATTAAACGTTTCCCATACATAGTCAAGCTTCCTGATGGAAGTATTCCAGGTTTTCACTCATGCGAGACAGTTACCCTAACAATCCTTCCGAAACGATTGTTAGGGGTACCCCCATTCCCTACCCCCATCCTTCAACGGTGGCCTCTTAGTGGTATACATAAGAACACGAGGTCCACCGATGTAATTAAATAAATAAACCCACTATTTAAATTAAAGTGTCCACTAATAAAAAACAACATTTTTGAAAATAATATAACTTTATTACACAAAAAAATTTAATTAATGTTTATAAATAAAAACATCATTAGTGAATATAAGTTCAAAAAGTATTATAAATGTTATTTAGTTAATTATATTCTAAGAACAATCGATTTAAAAAAGTATTAAATATCTTGAAAATTAAAATTAATATTCTTAAAATTTTTATTAAATAATAATTCATAACATAAAGTACTCAAAAAAATTTAATTTGATTCATAATGTTAAATTAGAAAATATAGTAACGTTATATTTTCTTTTGCATCTAATAATTTTATGGAGTATGTAACAATTGTAGAAATAAAATATTCATTATGAATTTCAAAATAATACTTATAATTTATACATTTACCCATACAAACAAGCTAATTCAAAATATATATTGTTTTCATTTTATTCATGTAATTTTTATACTAAATTATTTTAGTGGAGTTTCAAAGATATAGGTATTTATTATTGTTCTTTTTCCCATGTCTTTTATTTTGTAAATTCAAAAGAAAGTAATTCTTCAAATCTCCATTTTATTAAATGACATTATTTATATTCAAGGGGAATACTCAGTTGAAGAATTTTTATACAGATGTTTTAATCAATTCTGCTGAAGACAAATTCTTTATGGTAAATAAAACTTTAACAAAAAAAGCCTCTTCTTTAAATAAAAGAAAATAAAAATAAGGCTAGCATCTTCAGTTACTCGAGCGTGACTGAAACTAAACTTCTTTAACAGCAGATAATCAAGTTATCCACAGGTTCGTGACTGCAACGGTTGCAGTAAATCCATTGGAAAACAAGAAAAAGCTTACAGAAAAGAACGATGATAAAACAATTCAAACTAAAGAGCGTGAAAAAAAAAATCACCTAAGGTATCAAAAAGCAATTGTCTGAAGATAGAATTCGAATATAAATATATAAATGCTTTCTCAAATAGATCTTACTCTGTAGGATATTGGTTTTCTTTAGAAAAAAAAAAAAATCACGTTTCGTAGAAAGACATTTTGGTCTTCAAAAAAAAGGAACCCTAAAAATCAGTGTTTTATAACAAACTATCCTGAGAAGTTTTACAGTAGCAAATATTTCAGATCATATATTAAATATTTAATGCTCCAAAAAATATTTATGATGATAAATTAATCTCAGTTGAGTTTTGAGATTTTTTCTGTTCACTTTTCAAGTTGATCTATTTTTTTTTCTTTTTGATTTCTAAGGTTTCAGTTTATTTATTTTTATTTATTTTATTTGCTAATTAATAAATGTTTATTTACTTTTAATCAATTAAGATTTATCCATTATATTTTGTGAACATTTCATTGACAATTTTTTTTTTTTAATTTAGTACAGATATTTCCTTTAGAAAAATATTTATTCCGAATTCCACTCTTTTAGTGTTTTTAACTCTTTTTTTTTTTCCATTTGTTAAAAAAAGTAAATTGAATTTCGCCTTTTGCATCAGCTTGCTGTACATTTTCTTTATATTTTTTTGTTCTAAATAGACATAATAATTAAAATAAAATAAAATGAAAAGGTAATTATAATTCATTTTGCAAAACCATGTAATTAATCATTTAAGAAGAAAGTTAGTAATCGTTATTTTTTCCTACTTTTATATAAATTTCAGATAAAAAAAAACCTCTAAGCCGCATTAAAGTTTTAAAAATATATCTATCATATTTATTGCTTCGATTGCTAAAGCTATACCTCACTGGATATTTTTAGAATAAGTTATTTTTTAATATTTATGCTTATTTAAAATTTTCAAACACAATCTAAAAACTCTTTTGAAATTCGTTAATTAAGTTGCATTTTACTTTTGTATTTTTAATATAATTTTAAGTTTGTCAAATGAATAAAAAAATTTGAATAAAATTGTAGAAAAAAATTGATTCTCCATTCATTTTTTGGAGAAAATCATATTTTTGTCTTTTCAAACTATTTAAACCTTTTAGATTTTCTTATCTCGATTATAAAGAAATGAATGTAATTAAAAGTCTTTGCTATATGCATATCTTGTATATTTTCCTCAAAAAAGTACTTTATATTTAAAAAGACTGTAACAAAAATTTCGGTACTAAAAATCTTTTTAATGCAAAAAAATAAAGACGGGTTTAGCAATTTTTAAAAATTTAAATAAAATGAATTAAATAGAAGTATATTTTATAGTTATCATTTATTTATTTATGATAATTTATTTTTATTTGTGATCATTTATTTAACGTAAAAGTATAATACTATTGCAGTGCAACCATCTCTTTCAAGGGACGGTTTTTTTGAAAGGGAAGGAAAGGTTTTGTAATTTTTTCAATTACATTTAAATAACTCTGTATTTAAAAATTAGAATTTTATATAATGCAATGCAGAATTTCTAAAATACAATGCAGAATTTCTAAAATACAATACAGATTTTCTAAAACAATAAATTAAATAAATTAATTTACACAAAAACAGTCGCTTATCTTTGATCTTACAATAAATATAATACAGATTTAATACATTTGTAGGTTACAGGTCCTTCACATTTTCACAAATGTATAAAGATTGTTACACAGATTTTATCACCACATATTAATTTTTGAATCCATATTTAGGATAGTTGTTATCTATACATCACCATTACTACTTTTGTAATGTTATATTGTTTTTACAATATTGTTTACGTTTGTTTTTAGTACATTTATAAAATACAATGCAGAATTTATAAAATACAATATAGAAGTTTTAAAACAATAAAATAAATAAATAAGTTTGCACAAATGCTGTCTCTGATCTTTGATTTTTACTATAAATATAATAAATACAATACAGATTTAATATATTCGTAGGTTATAGGCGCTTCACATTTTTCACAAATGTAAAAAAATTGTCACACAGTTCTTATAGCCTCATCTTAATTTTGCATTTATGTTCAGGATAGTTATCTACACATCTGTTATCTACAATTATAATATTTATGTTGTTTTTATAATATTGTTTCCATTTTTTAGAACATTTACATTTACATTGTTGTAAAAATCTTGTTTACATTGCTAATATTTGTTTTTAGAACGTTTATATTTACCATGTTGACATTGTTTACATTTATTTTTAACAGTATTGCTTACATCACAAATGCTACTATATTTGAAAAACTTTTATCCGTAAATTCTTCGTTTTCTTTTAAAAAAAATGCTTCTTTCCTATCTAATTCATAATAGTTATTTTCAATTTAGAAACTTTTCAGCATAAAAAATAAATATTCCATATGTGTGCGTTCAGTTTCATAATAATATAAAATATATGTCATGTTTAACAATAGTAGAATCTAAAGATTTATTTATCTGCAAAAGAAAGTTTTATCATATTCCTAATTTACCTATCAAATGTTGCAACAGCTGAAGGATCAATTTATGCTAACGAGAAAAAGATTGTTTGTGGTCTGCTAAGTGATTTACCGTGATCTTTTTTAAACCCCTTTGAACGGTAAATCAGTTTAATGATGGGTCCAAAAACAATGTCATTCTAAAAGCATTGTTGTTTACATCCAGGAAATAAATAATATTTCTTTAATGTTTTTGTTTCATCTTATTTTTGGATGTTTTTGTCATCTCATTATACTTGAAGAATTTGCTTCGGTATTTAAGACGAAAGAGATTAAAAAGAACTTTACCATGTTCTGTGATCTAAAAACATGGTCTACTTAACTCTAAAAACAAGAAATCATTATTTAAAAGAAAGGAAATTTAAAATACCAAATAATGGTTTCGTGTTCTTACAGTTCTTTAAATTTACTAAATGCTCTTTTAATATCGCCTATTATGGATATATTGCCATATATCCTTGTTTATACTGTAAGGAAAAATTTTTTTGTCAGTTCTGACTATGATTTACTTATACTTTACCTATTTTTTTTGGTGATCTGAGTGATGTGGTGCATAGTGCGTTTGACTTGAGAATAAGGAGTGTGGTTCTAAGGTTTCGTGTTCTTACAATTAAGACAATTTACTTAATGCCCTTTTAATATCGCCTATTATAGATATGCGGTCATATATCTTTGTTTATACTGTAAAGAAAATTCTTTTACCAGATTTTCAGATTTTCGATTAAGATTTATTTATAATTTAGCTATTTATTTTTGATGCTCTGAGTGATGTGGTGCATGATGCTTTGGGTTCCCTAATAAGGATTGTGGTTCCAAAAATACCACCACTCACCTTTTGAAAACATTTTGTCCAGAATATAAAAAATAACAAAATGTAAGTGCAGTGTAGGGTCTTTCTCCCTCCCCCACTTCTCACACTGGGTATTCTGAATCTTATATATATGTGCCATTCTAATGATGAATGATTTATTTTTGAACTGCATTTTAAAACGATAATATTTTTTTCTCAGGAATCAACTTAAACAATTTTTTTTTTATTTTCTGATATTTTTCATTTTCAACTTCTACCCGTTAAAACTGCTAGTATGTTGAAAATTGAGTCCATTATTTTATTTAAGGGAACAGCATTTTAGTATGCCACAGTTTGAGAATGGGATTCTGAATCGCTTTCTGGAAGGACTTTAGATATAAATCTTCACCTTTTGTAAAAATAATGAAGCAGAATACTCAGAGACGTTTTCATGCTAATCCTAAATAATTCTGATTTACACTTTATTATCAATGGTCGATCCCTTCTATAGTAAATATCCAACGTTTACTTGCTGTTCAAAGCAATGATTACAAATACACATCATTACAATACAACAAAACATTCCATGAGTTGAACTGAGTTATTATCCCCACCTGTCAAAACTTTAAAAAGATACCACTATTGAACTCAAAGTAGGTCCTAAATGACATCATGTTACCATTTTTTCAGCAGAACTTAAAGACTCCTCTGAAGAATAGGAACAGGATATTGAGTTATATATGTTTGCCCTTTCAGGAGTGGAGATAATTATGACTTAATGCACTACAATGCGTTCACAATAACATGCGTAAGAGCTCATCTGGTTGATGAATTTCAGGAATGTTTAAATATTCACCAGATGGATAACCATATAAATATTCGCCAATCATATTTTCAGACCTAAACTGTATAGAGACATGTATGCGATGTTTTATAATGGCCTTTTAAACTAATCTTTTATCATCTAGTATCAACCAAGAACTGAAAACTTTTTCTAGAGGTGTAAGTCTGATTTTCATAAACTTCTGCCTGATTTTTAATGAACGTGGTAAAGCTATATACTTGTAAAAAGATGCTATAACCGATTTTTATTTATCATTTTAAGCCATGTTCTGTGTCTAATGAATCTTACCCATAAACTTGGTATGCTTGTGTACCATAACTATGGTAAAGCTATTTTTATATCAATTTTTCATTACAATCTATCCATTAGTTCTGGAGATATTTTACCAAAAGTAAAAATTCCTTTAATCGTGAATATCAGTCTGAGAATATGCTTGGCAGTTAGTAATTTGATACGCAATTAAATATAAATTTCTAAATTTTTGGAGAAAAATATTTGCTGTACATGACATTTTAGGTAATATCATTCTAAACATCTAAAACGTTCTTGCTTCTACAACTATTTAGCTCTTCAAACAATCATTTGGGGCAATAAACAGTTATGATACGAACAAAATGTATGTTGTTTTCAAGAAATCTCATCCATCCAACTACCATATTTCCATCCATACCATACTGTCAAGCAAAAAAAATTTCTTGTACCTTTTAACCCAGACAGATCGATGTAAAGAATACCATTTTTTTTTTCACAGGCATAAAAGCACGTTGTTGTTTTTTTTTTTTCAAGTTACTTTTACAATCGATATGGTGACGTTAGATTTATTTCTCTGAGAAAATAAAAGAAAAAAATGAACATAAAATGTAATTATTTTCAAATGACAAACATTTTGTTTTAAGGAGTCATTCTCCACTATACAGACAAATATGTAATAAATTCAGCATTAAAAGGATTGCATTAAGAAGCCTATTACAATGTATTCATAATATGTTACAATAATTTTGAACGAATACCACAAGGAATAGGAATAGGATTGTGGGGATTCCTGATCATTTACCAAACTTCTCGAGTCCAACAAAAGGGCTATCCGCTCTACATATTTATCACGCTGATTTAGACGAATCTTTGGTTCAGCTTCACTTCTCGGGTTTCGAACTCAGCTATTGTTCCGAAACCCAAGTGACAACATTAAGCCGTCACAAACTAATTAAAATGAAATAAATTTAAAAGCTATTTAACTTTTTAATAAAGTTAAAAATGCTTTTTCTTATTATTTCGTATTTCTAAGGTTTAATTTTACTATTAGCATTTAAGGTTATGAATAATCAAATAAGTTGTATGGAAAAGATAAATTACATGAGTTAATTACTATTGAACCTTATTTAAATTTTAAATAAAGACCAATAGCAAAAATTCTCAAATTTTTCCTGGAGTTGAAATACAACTTTTTCCTCAAATATATTTTTGAAAAATGATTTATTTGGCAGAAATCTGTCAAAAACATTACTTTCCTTGCTTTAAAAGTTTTTAAATTTTGATCCGAATTTTTGAGGTTTCAGTTCCATATGTGATTGATTGATATACTCATTCTTTCCATAAATATTTTCTTTCCTACAAAACAGTCCATTAGTATTTTAATTAAATATAGATATTTTTAAAATGCTGTTCAGTTCAATACATTTTTTATTATTAATTAAAATGATTAAAAACATATTGGATTCAAGTAAAACTCAATGTGACTAATTTAACTTACGATTTACAGGTCACTTTTATAAACATGCAAATAATTCAAATATTCATAAAAATATAGTAAATAAATCAATTAAGAAAATTTTATTGAATTCTAAAATTTTTAATGATTAATGAATCTATAAAATATTTTACGATTATAAAATTATATGCATTTTTATTCGTAATTATAATATTTATATACAAAATAGTTCATGTTTTCATTAACTAACCAATTCAACCTACTGGTACGTTAATACCTGTGCTGGTGAAGTTATTATGCAGTGTGTTATAGCATTCTTCCCACGGGAAGAGTTGTGGTTTTTTTGTTCTCAGCAGAGGGGAATGTATATTCTTTGACTACGTAATAACAAACTATTACTCAAATTTTTCAATAAATAAGAAATGTTGCGGTTAGTTACATTGCATGCAGTTAGTGTTTTGTACTAATGAGAACAGCCTGTCACTCAAATCTGATAGTAGAAATTCGGTGTCATGAATAATGAGACCTCATGAAAGACCTTCAGAGTTCGAAACAATTACAGATGGAATATGGACTACACCATGACCATGAGTTGTTGCATTGGTATTGGTGATAGATCATGGGCTGAGAAAGTATCTACTCCAATCAGAAGTCATAGAAACTGACCCCCCACTCCTTGACGGATTTTCTTAAAGTGAGATTTTTGGGAGAAGGAGAGAGTTCTGCAACGAGTTGACAAAGAGTGCTGTTTTCTTTTTTTTTCTCTGAAGTGACAGAACACGCCGCTTGTTTCCAAAGTTTCCGCTTGTTTCCAAAGTTAGCCCCTTGTTGTTACATGTATCACTCCTTATGATAATTTGATAATTGAGGTCTGTCGCAGACCGGGTGAAATAGATAAATAAGCGTAGGCTCGAGAACTCTAAAAATATCTTACCTTTAGTGAACTGCACTTGTGAATCAATTTATCTTTACTTTTTATTTTTTATGTAAATAAAGTCCAGAATATATATTTAATGTCTGTACATAAAAATTAAAGTGTTCCCATGAACATGAAAAGGGTCCTCTTCTTGAAGTCGTTAGAGGTCTATATAGACCAACGCGTTACAGTGTACAAGCGTATGGTGTGTAAGTGTATGGAATTCCATTGTAGGATGACTTTTAAGAAAAACTAATCCATATTTCTTATTACAAGTAAAATCCTGATAAAACGTTAAATACTCTGCTATAATCTCCACCTATTTCACTCCTTTTTAATAAGCAGTCAATCAATGATAATCAAACTTTTTCCAACTAATTCCAACTAATTTTGACAAAAATTTACAATTTTCCGAGAATAATTTAGATGCTTTCAATTTTATATTATTTGGAAGATATCAAAAATAATAAAATTACATAATTACAACTTTATTTTATAAAAATAATTTTTAAAATACTTAATTGGTATAACCATATTGTTTCATTTTCATTTAGTGTTTAATGCAAAATTCATGGTGATTTATTAAAAGTTCGTTTATTTGTTTTTCCTCAGTTATAGCATTATTTAATTGACTTTTGTTAACACTTATCTTCCTTTAAAATATCTAAGTAAGTTTAATAGAAAGACAAAAATAAATTTATTAATAAATTTGTAAAATTCTCCAGGAAAATTAACTTTTTAATTGAGTTATTAAAGTATTAATTAAACTAATATGCAAAACAATTGTACTTCTGAGAAAACATAAATGCTACAAAATTACTTAATTGCACAACAATTGAAATTTTATTTATTCTTAATGAAAATGTTTTGGATTTATTGTTTTAAAGGAAATTCAATTTTCTCCACTTAATTGGAAAGGGAGAAAGCGTGTGTAAATAATTACGCTGCAATTTAAACGGTAATTAAGTAAGAACTTAAAAGTATTTTTAGCAATTTTTTTCTTAAATTGCAAAAAAGTAATTACCAAACTAATTACGGAAGTTTATATGCAACTCATTACGCATGTGTTACGTAATCAATAGCAAAAGAAATTTTTGTATTAGTTCACAGTATTTAGGGATGCTTGTAGAAATGGGCATTTTTTTATACATTGTCACCATCTCAGTTGTTACTTTAATAGTATCAGAAAAACAAGTGTAATCGCAAGTAGTGGCAATAAGTGTAAGTGAAATACAGAAATATAAAATTATAAATAAAAACTAATTCTTTGAAATTGTTTGATGTGTTTCGTAAATACAAAAGAAATTTCAATTTAGAAAAGTTGTAAAATCACAATTGTAACATCAATTTTGTTGGTATGGCTTAAAACATTTTGTGTGAAGAACATTGGATTATTTTATTGTTATATTTTTTATTTTTAACCCAGAAACATAAGAAGGGCTATGTAAAATAAATACGTTTATTTATTTTAAAATGTATACTGTAAAATTAAATTTCTTCATTATTTTGTACTTTCTCAAATATATACTATTGGCTGTCAAAATGTAAAAACTTTTACAAGTGTACAAACAGGGTGCAAGTAAAAAAACAAAAAATGTATAAATAATGTGCAAGTGTAATTCATAGAGTTATAAAATTACAGATAAAAACTGATTCTTTGATAAAGTTTGATGTGTTTCATAAATACAAAAGAAATTTCAAATTTGAAAAGCTATAAAATCGCAACTGTAACGTTAGTTTTGTTGGTATGGCTTAAAATATTTTGTGTGAAGAACGTTCGATTTTTTATTGTAATATATTTTTTTATTTTTAACACACAAACTTAAAAAGGGCCTTATAAAAAAGTATATTCATTTTGAAATATATACTAGAAAATTAAATTTCTTCATTATTCAATACTTTCTCATAGTACAAATTATGGTCAGGTATGGGTGTATTCGCCTTTTTGAAAGCATATTGGCGTTAATTAAATTCTGCGTATTCTGCAACTGAAACTTTCACGAAAGTAGAATTTTTCGATTCCGAAAAATGGCGTACAAAAAGGGAACATGATTGCTGAAAAGTTAGAATTGGGTGGAGATGTTGACTCAAACATATAATTTATTTTCAACAAAGCAAAGAAGACTACTAATTAATAAAACAATCACTATAAGGCGAAGCCTAAACTACAACAAGCAAAGCCATGACTAACTAACTTCTTATTGTCTAAAACCATAAATTTATTTAATCATTTATCTTTTTCTATCCCCACGTGGGCCACTATATTGCTCTCGATCATGGTGGATCCGATATATTTAAACAATTATTTTATCTTGCTATTATGCAAGCCATGCTATTATGCCATCAACCTCAACCAACGAAGCTCACGTCTGAAAAATTAAAGTTTTGTTGCTTGCAAACCGTCGATTTACAATTAGAGACCTTGCTGACGAAATTAGAATTTCAAAAGGATCGGACAATTCCATTTTGGGCCTCAAACGCGTCAAATCTCGATTGGTACCGAAAACACTGAACGCACCAGCTTACATTGCATTGATTATTCGTGACTTTTTCGCCAAAAATGGAACCCATATCGTTCCACAACGACAGTATTCCCATCGTTCAAATTCTGGCTATTCCCTAAACACAAAAGCCCACTCTGGGAACACCGTTTTGAGTCGATTGAAGAGATTCAACGTGAATCGTCCCGCGCTTTGAAGGCCATCCCTGCCGATGACTTTTTAGCATGCATTGAGGATTGGAAAAAAAGTTGACATAAGTGCATTGTGTCTGGGGGGATTACTCTGAAGGCGACGAAATAAATTTGGAAGAATAAATAAAGAGTTTTTGAAAAAAATACTTTTTTTGGGCACAGTAGTATTTCTTGTTGATGGCGGATTCTTACTACTACTACTACTACTACTACTACTACTGCCCCACACCACATCACTGTGTCTATAGCTGAGCTGCCCCTATACAGTTTGGGAATGATGTGGGTGAAATGAATGAACGCAAGATGGGAGAGGAAAATTTTTCATAATTCACTTTTGGAAGTACAGAAGCTGAACAATGGGTAAAATTTTTACAAAAACAGAACAGAATATCAAAAATTTTTTTAATTGAAAAAGGATGAAATATGAAATGCGAAAATATATAAAAACGTTAGGTAAGATGTTAGAAAAAATTTAAAACAATGTAATACAATAAACACTACATAGGAGATTATACAAATCAAGAGCTGCATGAATACTCATCAAATCAATTATTATAGAAATTAGAAAATGAGTAATAGCTAATAAATAGACAGTAGAAGCAATTGTTGCAAAATTATGGACAAAGGGAAATAAAAAAGGCAGGAGATAATAGGCTAGGATTCTTACTACTGCCAACAGTTATATACGTTACATACATATATATAATGTTATATACAATGTATATAACTGTAGGCCGTCCAAAATGCAGTCATGAAGGAAGCCTTCCAAAAGGTGTGAAATGTCATTCATGCCTACATCTAGGTAGGATGTGCAAATTATTAGCATTTCGGAGCAAATACGTCATAGGCGCCTAATAAGTGAATAAATAAATTAAGAAAAAGTTTTTTTTTTTTTATCGAGCCAATTGATAGACAGTTAATAAATAAAATACATAACAAATATTATACAAAAACAAATTAACAATTGATAACGAACTGTACCTTTATTTTTAATATTTTCGAAACAATTTTATGTATATTGTATATTGTTATATATAATTGAGGTAAAATTTAGCCAGTTTAATAAGAGATTGCTTCTTGAACAAGTATAAAAATTGGATACAACTGACTTATATATAATATATAATTTGTTGCTTCGTTTATTTATTTCATTCTATTTCATGAATTCGTTATTTTCTTAACAGGAATGGATGGATGACTATCTCAGTTGGAATCCGATAGAATATGAAAATCTGACGAAAATCCGTATACCTTGCGAAAAGATATGGCTACCAGATATAGTTTTATACAATAAGTAAGTAAATCCTTTATATATATATATATATATATGTGACTAGCTACATTGTGTTTGAAATACTACTCAATAAGCAACTAAGTTAGGAATCTTTTCAGTTAAAACAGATTGTCTTTAAGTTTCCGAAAAGCAAATTAATTTAACCTAAAGTTGCTGCAGCAATTCTGTCTTTGAGGAATTATTATCCTTATTATAAAAATGCCATTCAATTTCGATAAGACATTTCCTTTGCAGTTGTGGTTAAATTTAAGTTTCCATTTTGCTCGTATTGTATGATAGATGGATTTATTCTTCATCATCCTTACTGAAATTCTAGCTTAATTATCTGGCTAACTATTCTGACTTAATTAAACTAATCATTATACAATAAATTCTTACTTAAATTATATTTTTGTTGAAACATTATGAGTTTAATCAATTTCTCCAAATTCACCAAGATACAATTTAAACAAAAAAAAAACTATGTAAGCAACAGTTTTTTTTTTTTATTTTATTTTATTTTTATAATTTATTATTTTTTGTGCATTTGAAATTTGTGTAAATGATTTTGAAAGAAGCTAAATTGTATTTATTTTTATTATTTTTAACTAAAAATTTATATCTAACATAATTGATATATACCATCTATTATTATCTATCATACCAAACAATACCATTATCTATGTGTCATTATCATTGGTAGGAATCCATTATTATTTTAAAACAGATAAATTGTTTCAGATATGAATAATTTCAAAAACTATTAATTATATAACATTAAATTGATTCTTAAATATTAAATTAAATATTAATTTATTATTCAATCTAATATTCAATAATTGATTATTAAATATTAGGACTTTTGTTTTTATAATTTTAGGCACTTCATAATAAAAAATTAATGCATATCTCATACATCGAAAAAAAGATTTTGTCGTATAATGCCTCTATAAATACTTGAAAGTATATACTATATTTTCTACAAAATATGCCCCATATACTTTATAGATTCTGCAGCATTATAAAATGGGATTACTACAAGGACAATAAATATGATCTGAATCTTTGCAAAAATTTTCCGGCTCCCGAAAACATGTCCTAGTTTTTCCTTCTTATAATGGATGGCACAACATAAAACGGAAGAAGTTATGGGGGAAAATCTTGCAGTATCTGGCAGTAAAATATGTATGACAGCACTATTGTTAGAATGTGCGCTTTTATGTTTCCGAATTTTCTTTATACATAGAGCTCACTGTGCTTGAGAGGAAATTGGGGAGTGCTGTTCTATTTGGGGCAAGACTGTATGTGAACCAATAAAGTTTATAGTATATAATTACAATATCGAACCAATATGTATGAAATTTTTTTTTTGTAAGTTTTTTTTTTTTTAAATATTATTGAAAATAAAAAAAATTAATGAGTTCTAATTTAAATTCTGTTAAAAACTGAATTTTTTAGTTTAAAAGTTAAAATATTTAAGATTTGGTTTTTTTTTTCTACACATCCTGAATTTCAAGTATACTTTTTTTTTTTTACAAATTAAAAGTAATTGCTATGTTTAATAAATATTATCATAGTGATCCATGAAAACTTCCATACTATTTTGGTTGCAATTTTATTTGTCGCTATAATTTTTATAAAGACAAATAATATTATTAAATAATATTATAAAAATAATATTATAAAAATAATAACGACAGATAATAATATTTTTATTTATAACGACAAATATAAAAATTATGTCGTTATAAATAAATTAGAAATATATCTCCATAGAACAATACTAAATCTGCACAAATGTTAAGTTTAAAGGATTTCACAACAGTTAAAATTAATAAAAATTTTCTGTGGTCTTTTTTTAAAGAGCTTTCATAAAATGATTAAAAATTGAATATTACAAGTTTGCATTTGTTTTATAATATTAATAGGAATTAAATCAGAATTAAAAATTAAATGATTAAGTAATAATTAAAGTTTTTAAATTATGAAGCATTATTAAAATTTCGTATTTTAGTAAAATTTTATGAGTCGCTTGAAATTTCTCACAAATCATTTTTTCATAAATCAACGAATAATAAAATATTAATTTAATGTTATTTGTTAGAAAACATTTTTTTGAAACTTTTACTTTTCATTAGAGGTTAAAATATTAACCTTTTGTAATTTATGGAAATTTTTATTTTTTATTAACAATTAAGTTTTCCTTAGTAAATTATTTAATTTAAATTTTTTAGCATTCAATACTTTTCAGTTTCCACACAAAATTTTCGTATAGATACATTTTCCTAATGACAATAGAAATTGTACAATTGACAGATTATTATATATTAAATACCACATTGCCAAAAAGTTTTCATTTTATTTTTTACGTAAAAATTTCATTTTTCAATAAATCTTTTACAAAAATCCAATTGAGATCTGAGTGAATTGTCTGTAAATAATAACCGAGAAAAGAGCACCAGTTTTTTTTATGAAATTTATATGATTCAATGCCAGCTAAATCCAATATCAACTCTGCCCTTAAAAGCCATCCCCTTCTTCAACTGCAACAGTAATCTTTCGAAAGTGCTTTAGTCTGAAGTCCTAAATTCAATCCTTTCAACATTTCGAAGTCGAATGTTTCCATCTTATGTTCTTTACTTCCAATTTAGCTCATATCGTTTGCTTCGTCTTGTTGCCACTGGCTATCATAAACTTTTATGCCATTTTACAAAAGTTGAAATTCACTGTAATACACACTTTCAGTTCGTATACGAAGGTTATTATGGGGTTATTTTTCACCAACTAAAGGCGTCAAAGTTGTTTTCATTAACTTTTTTTTTATCATTTTCTTTGCTTTAAAAATTTTTTTGATGAAATCTCATTTGAATTGTTTAAAAGCCAATAATTATTCAAAAACGACTTGGATTTACGGAATTATGTTTAGAGATGAATTTGTAAGATATGTTAAAATATGTTCTGGATATAAATCTGTATAGAAATTTTATACATCAATTTAAAAAGTGAAGTTTAACCAGAAGATTTCGTTCTTTATAACTTAAAATTTTAACACTTAAATATCCTATTTTGTTTTATTAAGTCCGTATTTGAGGGAGAGATTTGACTTTCAGCCAAATATCATGAAAAAGTTATAAATAAAACTGGTAATTTTATCATATTATAAAGTCTATTGCATGATAATTAATTAATTAGTTCTTAATTAAACTGTGGCAATTTATTTTTATAAAAGCATTAATATTTTGTAACAAGTTGTTTGTAAAACATTAGTTTCGAATCAATAAAATTTTTAACAAATAATATGTGACTTTATTATATTTTTAAATTCAAATGCAGACATAAAAGCACATTTCAAATAAAGCACATTTTATAATAAATGAGTGAGATAAATTTGATAAAATATTTATTTAATGTTTATTATTAGAGAACATTTTTAAAATTTTTTATTTTCACATTAGAATGGTTAAAATATTGCCATTTTATTTAATTTATGAAACTTTTATTTTTTTATTAGAAATTATGTTTACCTTAGTTAAAAATTTAATTTAAGGTATATGCACTCAAACACATGCAATTTTGTCACCTGTAAAGTAAAACTACTTAATTTTTATTATTCAATACTTTCTAATTATTATTTAACTGCACGAAATTTTCCACGGAGGTTATTATGGGGGTTTTTTTCTCCAATGAAGATGTAAAAGTTGTTTTCATTAACATTTTCACCATTTTCTTTTGGTTTAAAAACATTTTTGAGGAAATCTCATTTGAATTGTTTCAAAAGCCAATAATTGTTTAAAGAAAACATGGATTTACTGAATTGTTTTAGAGATGAATTTATAAAATATGTTCTGTATAAATATAAATCTCTTAAAAGAAGATGAATCTCTTTCTTATTGAAATTTTACATTCATATTAAAAAAAGGTGCAATTTAAACAGTTTTTATCGAATTGCTGATGAGATTTTACGATGTTTTTCTTATCACCCAGTTAAATTCATAAGTTATCCCTTTCATCCGTTAACAAAAATACTTTTATTGACAAAATTTTCATTTGAACTTTTTAAAAACAGGTAATTGTTTGAACAACTCTAGGTAGATTATTTATTCAACAGTCATAGAAAAGAATCTGTACGATATATTTTAAAAATCTGTCAGATAGGTTAGAATGTATTCTAAAAAAAAGAAATCTGAATAAATTTAAAATTCGAACGAAAACATGAATGCCTTTTATGGAATTTTATATTTATATTTTAAAAATACAAATCAAATTTAATTCAAACGGGATTTTTATTTTAATTTTTATCCAAATTTAAGATATCTTGTTTGTCTGTATTTTCTATTCATGGAGTTGACATTTAATTTTAATAGTATAAAGACGATCAAAGCATGTGCTAAACCTTTTTAGCTTGAAATCGAAAACCATAGTTGTCTACATGATTTTTTTTTATGCGTTATTTAGAAGGGTTTTTCTTCAACTTTTTTACACTACAAAAATTCTTCTATCAAAAGATAATGACTCGGAAGAACTTTTTATACCAGAAATACTTAATTAGAAAAATATGTTACACGGTTTTTTTTTTAACTTATGCTGAGAAAAAAAAATATATAAGAACATGCACAATTAATCCAACATGCAAAAATCGTGGAAAATTATTTTCTCTAAATAAGAAAAAAATACTTCAAGACAGCTTTTAATGTTCAACTATTCAAGAGTATTTTTTTAATTTTTGCATTTAATCAAAAGCCTATCTTTACGTATGAAAAATTTCTCTTTGAATTTTGAACAATTAAACAATTAAATCGTAAAAAAAGAAAAGTTTTTTAAAGTAAAATAATTTCTCAGCTCGAACAATAATTTGCTTTTTTTAACGAGACACTTTTAATTCCTATGACTTCTGCTTTCTTATAAAGACTTCTTTGAAGAATGCAGCTAACAAACATTTTTAACTCTTAATAGTATTTCACCTAACTACATAAAATGTTAAAAGGCATATTTATCACAAAAATTAGTTTAGTTTCTTTAGTTTGATTTCTTTATATGTAACCTGCAGAGCTTTACTTGAAGTAAAACAATCGGTGTGGATTTCAAACATAAGAGATCTTTGCTAAGGTACATTATGTTTATTTTTTAAACTATAAACATTATACGTCAAAAAGTATTATGTCGAAATGCTGCATGAAAAGACTTGTTTTATAATTACTTTTACATTGTTTAACAAAAGTGTCTTTTGCGTATCTCATTTGTTAGTGATATTACTATTGAATATGTGAATATATTGATTAAATTGGATAATAAAATTGGACAGCATTAAAACTTATATTTTAATATTCGAAGGTAAAAGTTGTTGAATAGTGTTTTCAAACTTAAACGATTTTAGGAAATAATAGATTGATAGAAAAATATATTTTAATTTCGTTATATTTTGTCAAATGGAAATTTTGTTTACACAAACATTATAATATTAATGCATGGAATAATTTTTTAAAAATTGATTTAAATTAACTCTTTTTAGAAATTTGTTTTTAATTCTAAAATGATCATGTGCCTTAAATGTTTAAACGCTTGATTTCTGCATTGTTTAAATTAAAACTTTTCGTAAAAGACATGTCTTTTTTCGATATAATTTTTACATTTTAAAGAAATATTAATATGAAAGTGAAGCATTTTAAGAATATTATACATTTTGATAAGTTTTACTATATATTTTATCATTTTAATAAACTCATTTTTAAAATAGATACATATATTATTATATTATTATTACGAAATACAAAAATCGTTATTATTCAAAAATGCAGACATAGCAAAAATGCAGGCATTATTAAAAAAATTAAACTGCTAGAATACTTCAAAATTATAGAAAGTATGAAAAACTTGGTTTGGGGAAAAATGCTTATTGATTAAGATTTTACGTCTTACTTTTATGATAGAAACATCAAAATTTCTCATTTTATTTTATATATAATAATTAAACATTATTTTTATTCTTCTTAAATATTTTTATAATTTTTAATAAAAAAGTATGTTAAATTAAAATATTCTTGTTTATATTCTGGTCAAAATTTACTAAATATTTTAAGCTTAAAATAATTTTACAAGATCCTTCAAGTTTAAAATACTTGTAACTTCTTCAAAAATTATCAACAATAAATACAGGTTGTTGTTTTTTAGCATGTTTAAAAATAGCGTGTTTAACATTAGCGCAAAAATACGATCAATTTTTACTCATTTCAGTCTCCACCTTCCCCTTAAAAGAAAACAATCGTTGGTATAAAAGTGACAAGTGGTATAAAAGGTTGTCATAACAACCTTTAACCTTATCGATACTTCAATATGAAATATCAAATATGTACATTAATTCAGCTCGTTTACGGAAATCTGACACCCATAAGGAAACGTCATAGTTGGAGTCACTTTCTGATGACTTAACAAATGCTTTTTTTTTGTATATAGATAATTTGACGAGTCATTTCCTGTCATAAAAGATATTATTTATAAAAAAAGTAACATCAATGTTTAAAATATGTTACAATAATTTATAAATAGCCTGTAAAAATTCTGGCGCACACAAGCAAATGTCTTAACCTGTCTGTCATCCTTTTTGGTCGTTTAACAATGGTTTTTCATTTTGTAGGTGATTTGATGAGTCATTTCATACCTAAAAACATATTACCTATAAGAAAATAACATCAATGTTTAAATTATATTATAATAATTTGTGAATAAGCTATGGAAAATCTGGCACACATAACAAATGGTCCATTTTGGTCGATTAACATTAGTTTTTCTTTTTATAGGCGATTTTATAAATCATTTCGTGTCCCAAAACTTTTTTTTTCTTTAATCATCAATGTTTGAAATATCAATCAAAAAAAGTACTTATTTATTCAGAATATTTTGCAAAGATTACGTATGCTGTAAATCTTTGCAAAATATTCCGAATTATTATAAATTTAAAAATGATAGTAATTGATTAACAGTATAACATAACAAATTTTCTATAGTCTAAAATCTTTTTTAATTCATATAGACTCATTTCTTTTTGAATAGAAAGAATTAATTCTTCCTTCTTTTATTTTTAGCCCATTCCACCCCTTTTTATTTCTATTAAACATCCCCTAAATACGCCCAAGTCTGTTTTTCATCCTCTTTATCGTACCATTCCTCCTAAGAGACAGTGTCGCCTGCTTTGTGAACCAGTGATGTAAGTAGTAGGATGGAAGAATGACTAATGTTTGAAGGAAGTTGCGCTTTCTGTAATGATCCTCTGAGCATTAATAGCAGCGTATTGACTAAGCTTTTCCTGGATTGGCACATAAATTCATTAAACAACTGTTGTAGATGACGATTTAATCTCAATAGTTTATCATATGAGCTGTCCTGAAGCAAATAGCTGCAAATTGTACCAGATATAATTGTTCATAGATTATTGTAGTATTTGTGCTTACAATTTGTTTAAATCATTTTTAACGAATTGTGAATTTATTATTTTAAAAAAATAGTCATTGACTAATTTCAAAATCGCTGCACATTATTATTATTAAAAATTAAAATCACTTTTTTCAAACTATTTATTTATTTATTTTCATTTTTCAATTCATTTCAGTTCATTTTTCTTTTTCATTCATTTTCATTTAATTTCATATTATTAATTTTGTTTTTCATGTTTAATTCTTTTTTTCATTCATATTTCTCTTCCTGAAATATTGTTATCCCCCTTTAAGTTTCAATGCCTTGGTAAAATCTAAATTTATAATTCCTTTAAGATTAAAACTAAATACAAAATTACAGAACTAAATGTCGAAAAAAACAACTACCACTTTCACAAGATTTGAGGATGAAGCAGCAAAAATATGAAAGTTTCTGCAGATAACGTTAAAAATACCAAACCAGAAAGTTTATTCCTCATCGTATCATTGATTGTCCAGCAAATAGCTGCAGCCGCCATATGCTGTCTGGACCATCCTTCAGAAGATTATTTATACTAAGAGCTGCAATCAGCATAGTTAAATATTATTCAAAAGCACTATGATATTTAATTTTCATTGAACTCTTCAAAATACTACAACAACATATTTTTATCTAAAAATCAATAACCCATTTATGAGCCATTAAAAATTAAGAATTGAATTTGATTCGGAAGTTCAGTTCACACCAAGAAAGGAGATTTTCAGAGTTCTCGAGTTTACATTGATTCTTTTCCATTCTGATGCAGACTTCAACTATCACATTGTGATACACAAAACCACAAGGCTCACTTTGTAAACAGGTAGAAACTCCGGCCTAAGTTCAATCATTTTCAGAAAAAAAAGAAAACTTCTTGTTGACAAGATTGTCGCAGAACGCTCTTCTTCTCTCTCTCCGGAAATCTTCTGCTTTAAGAAAATCCGTTAACAAGATGGGGATCAGCTTCCTTTATTTCATCATCATTGATTCGACACCTCATCAGCCTATAGTCTTTAACCAATCACGATGGGGCGACTCATCTAATAGTCCATATCCCTTCAAATTATTCGGAGGGTCAAACAGATAGTTTAATTTCTTGATGTCTCAATATACATGACACTATTTATCTGCTATCAGATTTGAGTGACATAACTCATTTATGTACAAAACACTAATTGCATGTAATATAAATATCCACGATAGAAATGTGCTGTCAGATTTGAGTGATACATTGACGAACCTATGCACTTGTTATAGAATATCATCCTTATCACAGGGAATAGAAATTCTATATCTCTTCCCATGTGAAAAATGCTTCAATTATTCAGGAACAGAAAACAAATTATTTAGAACAATTTTCATTATGTTTATTAAATTTGAAATTAAAATTCAGAGAATTTATTTGTTTTGCATTTGTTTGGTTCTACAGAATGGCCAATAGATTTTACATGACCATTTTTTTCTATGGATATTTGGCTTAATTTTTGTATCTCTATCATTAATAT
Source organism: Caerostris extrusa (assembly GCA_021605095.1). Taxonomy (NCBI): domain Eukaryota; kingdom Metazoa; phylum Arthropoda; class Arachnida; order Araneae; family Araneidae; genus Caerostris; species Caerostris extrusa. The sequence goes on from BPLR01011192.1 coordinate 102,562, forward strand.
AGAGATTGCTACTTTCAGTTGACTTCGCTTGTTATTCATGAACAATTATCTCCAAATTTGTGAAACTGTTGCACTATATAACATGTTACTCTTTGCAAGTTGTCATGTAATATAAATATCCACTTAACTGTTTATCAATTCAGGTTTAAGGAAAATGAGCACAGATTTCTTTTGCATATAGAATACAATCCTTTTCTTTCCCATATCTGTAATTGTATAGCGTTTCGTTATAAAATACCACAATTATTACCACTAAAAACAATGTATCACCAATACATTCCATTATGTTTTATGGCAATTGAAATTAAAATAGAATTTATTTGTTTTATTCGTTTGATTCTACAGAAATTTATTTTACATGTCCATTTTTTTCTAAATGGATTACATATTTAAAATCTCAATAGCTGAAGACCATTTTTGCAGAAACCTTTCAGTTCAAACTAAACACTGTTCTTAGCATCGAAAAATCCAAATTCGAAACCACAGAATAATAACAAGTTAATCTACTTGCTTTCAACATTCCATCCTCTTGCAGTATAAATACGCTCCAGGCTTCCTGTACAATTCAGGGTTAAACGACAAAAAGAATACATTTCTTTTGCATATAGCCAATCTTATCTTTCCCATGTTCTGCTAATTTTAACGTTATCTTTGAATTCGAATTTATAAAATACCACTTTTATTTAATCTAATCTTTCAATAAAAGAAAAAACGTTCACAACTGAGCAGTGTTCTGAATACGTATTTGCGTTACAAACCTAATGCTGCGAAACTCATAAATATTCATTTTGAATCCTGATCCTTGCCAGGTTTTTTCTCCTTTTCTTTGACGTTCTTCCTCGGGATGAAATTTCTTTCCTCTAATCCATCATGGCTGCTTTGTCCACCACCAATGAAAGAAAAGAACTTCAATATTAAAAGATTTCCAATACCATTCGTAATTACAGTGGTTAATAGAAATGTTGGGGAGAAATAATCTATCTCTTGAGAATCTTCTTCAGGAATGATTCATCATTGATGTTCGATCCAGACCTTCGAAATGTCTCCAATACAAAGTTGTGCCCAGAATCTCCTGGAGATAAAAGTAGAATTTATGTCACTCATTCAAATCTATTAATTTCAATGACGTATTTTTTTTTTTCATGTCGTATATCAATGGCTTTTCTTGTACATCTTAATTTATGCTTCATATTCTTTCTTGGTCTTAAGTATAAAAATTATTAAATAAAAGAATGATTTTAAATGGCATTCATTCATTTAAAAAATAACTTTTTTAATTTACGTACAGTATTTATAGATTGTATTCATTTATTTACAGTATGATTCCTATAGATAATGTTCATATTTAATCAAACAAATATTTTTTAATGATGTTACAAATGAATAATACACACATGATTTGAAAAGAAAGGGAACAGGAAAATTTCGATGAACGTCTTAACGTCTTATGAGCCTTCTGATCCATTGGAATAGCCTGTACTATAGTGTACCATTTTGAGTAAATCTGCATTTATTATTATCCTGACAAATGCTTGTTTTTTTTTATGAGTAGAAAATCTATATCCTGCTACAGCCATGCAGCTCATGCGTTAAACAATATGTTCCGAATCTCAAATACTTTTATCTATGCAATCTTTTGAAGGTGGCTTATTTTTAAATGGATTTTCCATACTCTTCTATAGGACATGTCTGATAAGCAAGTAACCTAAAGAAAAATCCATACAAGTCTTAGGCCTTTTTATTTTTGGAAATTAGAATCATGTTATGCACACACACTTTGATTCCTGACCAAAATTCAGATAGCTCATTAAATATCATTTGCATTCCATTAGTAGAAAGATTTATCTAAACCATAATACTTACAGTATGGAAAGTGCGTCATTCGATAAAATTATATTCGTATTTTTGCTTTGCATTATTAGCTTTATTTTCGATACTTGATGTTTACCAATTTATAATTTTCTATGTTGCTTTGAATTGATTCCTCTATTAAAATCAACGTATGTAACAAAACAACTGACTTTTACTTTTACAAGCCTTTTGAAAAGATTTACAAAAACTGATTTATGTGTTTATATAAGTACTGTTTCTGAATAAAGGATACACACTAGCAGCTACATGTTCTTGGTTAGAGGAATGAATCACCATGAGATACAAACCCGATATTCGATCTTTTGGACTTTTCAACCAGTAGTAGATAAACTAACAGCTTACTCTCAAACAAACAGCTTACTGTCAAACTCTAACAGCTTAAACTTACATTAACACTATCTGACTGTAAAAGCAGCGTAACCCGTTCCTCTGCTGCCCTCAAGTATCGACGACATTCGGGAATTCGGGATTTTCCGAATTTTATCCTCAGATGGCTCTGAAAATTTTTAGAGTGTTATTATTTCTTTCTTCTTGTCAAAGTAAATTATGAAAAATTCCGCAGTGCTATACAGTTCAATTACTGATATGCTAAACACCAGCATATAACTTTGTTTTGACAAAAAAATTACTTATATAATCGTTATTATGTTAATGTAAAATTATTTTTATATATTCATTGCATCGCATTGATTATTTTTTACCCTGAAGCGCTGACGACTACACTCGAGGCTACATGAACTCTCGGGCCATGCTGGAACCCAGCGGCAATGTCTTTTGGCCTCCACCCACCAAACTTCGCAGCACGTGTCCTGTGGACGTCACCTACTTCCCTTTTGATGATCAGACCTGCATCATGAAGATGGGGTCCTGGATTTATGACGGCCTCCAAGTGGACGTCATGAACAGGTAGCACAAATTCCAATCTCTTTTAGATTTAAATTAACTACTGTAATTTCTTTTATCTTCACTAATTGTAATTTCTTGTCTATATAATCTGCAGTAACTGTAATCTCTATAACTCAGTAACTGTTCTACTATAATCCAGTAACTGTAATCTACAGTAACTGTAATTTCTGGTCTATAATTGGTATCTAGGAACTGTAATTTGCTTGTCTATAATTTGCAGTAACTGTAACGTCTTTATTGTAATTTCTTGTATCTGCATAACTTACAACGTGTATTTTTTTATCCGAAAAGTTCAAAAATTTTGTATAATCCAGTAGCGATTAGCACCTGTACTTTAACTTATCATATACCAATCAAGTTCTATTTTTACACCCTGGTACAAAACAAAAGAAACATTTTTCAGTTAAAAACTTTTTTTTTTTTAATTATACAATAAATTTAAGATTTTAAAATCATAAAAAATGCGTTTATAAACTACAGTAAAACAAAAGAAAAATATTTTTCTGGCACTTCGTAATCTTCCTATTTGCAAGAGAGTGAAAATCTTTATCAGCACCGAAGTTTATTAATTTTTTTCTATAAAACGGTTTTAATTATTTCTATATCTTCATTCAAGAAACTGTTCATCCACAAGTACACACAGACCAAAGATGCTTAGTCGCATTTAACTACTTTTGTTAAAGTGTCATTTCACCTACTTTTGTTTGTTGTTTTGTTCTTTCCAACGTTCCAACAACTATTATGTATGTTTAAAATATTTATTTTTTCTCTCACACAAGTGGGTTTTTATGAAAAAAAAAGCATTTAATAAGAAAGGATTTTTATGAATCATCCTAAAAATGTCCACAGATTGTATCAATGGAATAGGATCCATACTATGAAATTTCAATGTGTTTAGCGTATAACCCGGATTATAAACTGGAAATTATGGTATATATTTAATTTAGAATCATAGAGTTCTGGAGCATTTCACTAATGTGCAGATAATTTGTTTTTTCAGCATGCTTATTGTTTTAATAGATGTAATAAAACTAAGGACTATTTGCAGGACGTCTGAAGTAGACCTGTCCAATTATGTGCCGAACGGTGAGTGGGAACTGCTGGATGCCAGAATCGTGCGCAACGTGGTGTACTACTCTTGCTGCACGGAGCCTTTTCCCGACGTGACCATCACCTTGGTGATACGAAGAAAAGACCCTGTACTACATGTACAACGTCGTGATGCCCTGCATGATGATGTCCGTGCTTACCCTGTTAGTGTTCTGCCTCCCACCTGACTCTGGAGAGAAAATCGCCCTCGGGGTGACTGTGTTGCTCGCTTTCTCTGTTTTCATGCTGGCCATCGCAGAGAAAATGCCGGAGACGTCGGAATCCATCCCACTGCTAGGTAAATACCTGATGTCTTATTATTATAAAAAATAGCCAACTTAATAGCAATATCTATAGTAAAAATGCACAGTTGAAATGTTGATTTGCTAGCAACCACCATAGATATTTTCTTCATAGCATAAGTTATAGATAACGTTTTTGATCATAGTTCAGGCTGCCACCATGCTATATCATCAGTATCCCCAATGCTCAAGAAAGAAATCGCCACCACAAAGAACAATTTTCTTTTCTCTTGCTGCTATCTCATGCACTGCATTTATCTCCTCATCTGATGTTTTTCCCTGATAGAGGCTTGCGGCTATATTGTAGCCAAGGAGCTTCGTTAAATACAAATTTGTTGTTGTTGATCATAGTTCATTTTTACTTTTAAAAATCATACGACAAAACTTCTTTTGAATAAAAATATTCCATATTTAAAAAAAATAAAAACATGGAAAATGGTCCATCTCTTGTTAAATAAATTTTAAGCATTTAAATATATTTTTTGCTACAATTTTTTAACTTATTGAAAACTAGGACATAAGAGCTAGTGTCTATAACGCTAATCTTGATGTTTGATCTATGATATTAAATATTTATTTATTTCTTACCCTCTTGCAAGAGTAACAATCTTGTTGGCGATCAAGTCAGACAGATAGCACATTAAAACAGACAAGCCAATTCGTATCAAAATATATTTGTGAACAAATATTTTCAGCCGCGAATATGAATATAGAAACCCGCCAATACGCATTCGTACCGAAGAAAATCAAAATTATCATAATTTTTAATCAGCTATTCGATATTTTTATTTATTTTTTTGTTTATATCACTATTTAATATTGTTATTACTGGTCATTCTTGCATCAAATAGGCAAAAATATGTATTTCATTTAAATAATATATTTTTAATGTATTCTAACTTATTCAAAATGTTTAACAAACTCATTAAAATGTTTATTCAATGATATGAATTTTAAATTGATTTGAGCCATTCTGTATTAGTCAAGCTTGAAAGTTAAAAATTTTAATAAAAATACATAAATATATTTTCCAACTTGTCATAGATTTTTAAAATGAAAAATTTAGAGTGATAATTCTAAACTCTATCCAATGTTAAAATGATTCGTAATCATCGTACAAAAAAAAAATGTGATAACTGTGAAACTATGATAAAATACTTCTTTCTCCTATACATTCAGTCTTCAAGCTATACATTTATTTCTTCCTACTATATATTTCTTGTCTTCATACTATACATCTCCATACTTTGCCACACATATGCATAATTGCAAAAAATAGTTTTGTTTTGTTAGAACTGTAAGTTTAGATTTTGCAAATGGGAAAAAAATTTGCAGAAAAGTAAACTTTAATTGCTTTTTTGAGCTGTTTTTTAATCATTGAACGGATGAAAAGTTTTAAATATATCTTTTTTTTTTTTTTTATATAAAAATAAAATTTTCAGAAACAAAAAAAAAGGTTAGGTAAAAATAGGATATGTAGATTTATAAATAAATTAAATAAAAACATTCATGATTAAAAGAAACATAAAATTTATAATATATATTTTGTAAAAAAAATTTTAAAAAATGTTAGGTTAAATAAAAAAATTCCAAAAAAAAGTAGAAAACATCTCCTATTTAAATAAAAAGAAGCATTTTAGGACAACAATATCTTATTTAATATAAACAATATAGTTAACTTTTAAGAATCACCTTACCAAATTTCCATCATAAAACTTAAAAATATTTTCATAATATAAATGGTGAAAATACACTTTTGTAAGGAATCAAATAGGAATAATGAGAAGGTCAAAAATAGGAGAATAAAATTATTTTAGGTGAAATGTCTTCATTAAAACACTGTATTTAAAATTTTAACTTTTCATTTAAAATTCTTGATGTCCTGAAAAAAGAAATCATTAAACTGATATCAAATTAATTATTCTCGATATCTTAAATAAATATACCGTTATACATAAAATTTATAATATATATATATACGTTATATCATATATATATATATAACAATGCAAAGCCTTGTAAAATACTTATTTAAAAATGAATTTCTCTTTAAAAGTAAATAAAAAGGATATCTTTAATTGATGTATAAAAAAAATATTAAACTGAACAAAAAACTTATTCAGATCATATTTAAATAAATATCATTTCTGTTATACATAAAATTTATAATATATATGGAATATGGGTCATGATAAATAAACATTTCCATATACCATAAATAAACATCCACCATGGACAGCGCAGTTTTAGAACGTCTGCAAAAAAAAATATAAATGAAATAAAAAACAAAATGAAATTTCTTGATCTTTGAAAACAAAACAAGCGATTCTCATTGAGCATATCGGTTGGTCTCAAAGTGGCCTTATAACGAATTTTTATATTAAATAAAGCTTTTTATTTATAATTCTGGTGCGACTGAACATGACTGGAAATGCTCTGAAAAAATATCATGTACATGGTTGCGATACTGTTCGCAAGAACATTCTGGACAATTCCAACGAATATATTAAATATCTATTAAATAAAGGTCTGTTCGTGAAATATTTATACGTCTATCGAGACAAATTTTGCAGAAGATAATCCATATATCTACGATATTAAGAGTTATATGACTTTTTATAGTGTATTATAATAATATATATATATACGTATATATCATAAGATGCAAAAATTTTTGTTGTTTTGTAGTTTATACATTAACATTTTTTTATTTTATAAAGGTTATTTAAGATATAAATAATAATTTATTTAATATCGCTTTAGTGATTACTTTGAAGATGTCATGAATTTTAAATGAAAAATTAAATTCTTAAATTATTATTTTAATCAAACCATTGCTCTTAATATAATTCTATCCAAAATATTTATCGAGTACCATTTCATCTAAACGATTCTAGTACGTTGATGTCATTTAATTAAATGTCTACCCCAGATTCCAGACTAAGAAAATAACTTATTTGAAATGAATTTTGAGTTTCATGTAAGATTACGTAACTCGTTACTAATGTTGCATAATTTTTCTTCAATTCTCAAGTCGATACGCAAGGCATCCTTTCTAAATAACCCAGATTAATTTCAAATATATTTAATGACTTTCTAAATCAACATGCCATCAACACTTGCAAATTAATTTTATTGCATTCTGAAAATTCAATTTACAGAATATTAACTCTTTTTGGTTTACATAGAAATAAATGCATCTTATGAAAATTTTAATTTAATGGATGAGTTGTTTTAATAAAGATTTATAGAATTTATGAATAACATGAAGACTTACAAAAATAGTTTAGTTTCAGAAGAGTATAAGGTATTATAAAATAATACTCAGATAAGATTATATATATTCCTTTTAAAATAATATAAATAATTTAAAGAAACATTTATTATTAATATAAGTATTCGTTTATTAATAAATGGAATAGGTAAAAGAATAGTGATAAATCATTTTATTATAGTTTAAGTCTCATCTATATTCGAATAAATTTTAATTAATAATTAAGTATTACTTTTTCTGATATCAAAATTTAATGTTTTCATGCCTTTTTTGGATTTTAATGTCCTTTCATATTAATTATCTCTTTTTTGTTGACAAAATTAAATATTGTAATATAATTATCCATCTTTAGTGTTATACAAGAAAAAAATATAATTGTTTCTCTTTAAACTTAAGCCTAATTATGATAAACTAGGGAAAAGCTTATTTTTATTTCATATCTTTTTAGTTGACATTTCAAAACTATCAAGATAGTATTTATTTTTTTTATTCACACAGGAATTAGTTTCTGTGTGAAATTTAACTTTTTAACTCATTTACTAAATTATCTACTTAAATTTAATACTTTGTATTGGTGAAAGGGAAAATGAACGAAGTTATTTCACATTTAACCATATCAGAAACATTATTGGCGTGAGAAGTGGGCTAAATATTATGTATGATGTCCCCTTCCTAATTCAAGAAAGAATAGCAAAATATTACTGGTCATATTCCTATTTACAATCCAGACTAGAATTTGCCAAGTGAAAAATACGAATAAGTCTCATATAACTATATTACAAGAACTTAATTTCTGTAGAAGATGATAACATAGAAGATATGAAGAAGATGAAGACATAGAAGATTATGAAGAAGATGAAGACATGTTCTATGTTCTATGTTTTCATCTTCTATCTGTAGAAAGATGAAAACATAGATGTATTATCACAAAGTGCGATTTCTGGAGTCTGAAATTATTGTTTGGAAACCAGAAATGGCGGAGATCGTATACGAGCAATATCTCCAAAAAGGAGGAGATCATTCATGTTTCATTTTATATGTTTCTAAGAACAGGAGAAATTAGATATAAATACTACTCTTCTTCAATACCATCTTCATTCAGCTAACAGCAAACTAGGCAGAAAAGACATGTCAGTTGAAGAAAAAAAGGAATGGACAAATGTTCTATTCGTCGAAGAATTTGCTTTACGGTTCATTCTAATAATAGATATATTGATATTTTGAATGACTCAAAGCAATCTTGTATACTTGAAAGAAAGTATCAGGTTTGGTGGAGTGGATAAGATGGTCAGCAGTATTTATATCATAGAAAGCCGAACTAACCAACAGATTAGTCGAAATGGATCTTTGATGGCTTGGCTATATAAGGAGGCGATTGAATGGATTTTGTGTCCCTTTATGTTATAAAATTCAGGGATGAATTCACTTTAGTAGGAGGTAATTGTAGGCCATATCATGTTCAACAGGTAGAGAAAACTATCTTTACAGGTACTACTGTACTACTTTAGGTACTACTGTCTTTACAATGAAGGAATCATACGAATGGTTTGGTCAGCAAATTCTCCAGACATGAACCCCATAAAACCAATTTAGCACATTCTAGTCAGAAGAGTTATTCCGCCCCTTCCACGCCCACACACAAATGGTTTCACAGCTAGAAATTGCTGTTCGGGAGGAACGGGGGCAGAATAACTGTTATTTCATTGATATCATTATCGGAGTTCATGCCTCATAGATGTTTAAGGTTATTGCTTATCAAGAGAAACTGCATACCTCACTAAAAGTGATTTTCTTTCAAAAATCACACTTGCTTCCCTCAGATACACAAATTGGGGTTGTTTTTTTTATTATTATTATCTCCAAAATAAAAGCCCTTTTTTTCTTTTTCACCTTTTTTTCTTTCATAGATTATTATGTCTGTAAATAGCGCATAAGCCGTTAAAATTTTTATCATCCACAATATCTACCTAAAAACTTAATATTCTTACGTATTTTTTAGCAATGTATTGAGACAATAAAGTATACCTAGTAATTATGTCCTCTTTGGGTATTTTTCCAATATTTTAACAGAAAATACTATGGCGATAATGTAAGTCATTTTTTTTTTTATCTTCTCTTGGATAAATAATACTACGCGTTATTTTCAGCCTTTATCAAAATAAATAGTTTTCCATGTCAAGATGAAAGTTTGTATATTCTTCAGTTTGTAAACGTGATAATTTTTTTAACCTGCTTTATTTTTATATTTGCTAAAAGATTCAATTAAATTCATAATATTTACTTGAATTCATAATATTTAAGTTGCTTAGAGCAGTATACTATCCAAGAAATAACATAAATCGAAATAATTTTTAATTAAATGAATTTATTTTATAAATTAAACTTCTAACCAAAACGGTATAACATGCTTTGGAACAAAAGAAATGTATATATTTTATGTTGGGGATATAATCAAAGAGTAAAAAGGAAATGACGTATAATGAATATGAATATGACGTTTTCACGTTATGCAAACAGAGAGAGAAAAAGGTTTAAAAAAATAAATACAAGACTAAATTCAAAAACAAAATAATCAATCTCTACAATTTAATAATTAACATAACGGATAAAATATCATTTCTAAAGCAGTTATATAAAGAATTTTTACTTAACTCTAAACTTTTTTTGTAACTAAACAAATTTATTTATTACAAAAAATTGTTACATAACTCTAAATTTGAAGATTTACGTAAACATGTTTACTTTAAAATGGCATAAGATGCAAAACAATTTTAATTTTCATTCGAGAAATCACTACAGCGTTAACGAACGCTTAACTTCCGGTGGAACGAAAAATCTGTTCCATTTATTCTTTCCTGACATTATCTCTGAAAAGTTAATTGTCATATTTCAAAAACAAAAAAAAAGTGTGGAGGATATTTAATTTACATGGAACAAATTAATTTTAAAGTTCCCTGATTCTTAAAAACTCGTATTAATTACATTTCCCCCAGGAAAATGGGACTTGAAATAAAAAAAAAAAAATGTAAAACATTTTTGATAAAGAATCTTATATCGTAATAACTTAGAACTTTGTTTGGATGACTGTGACGAAGTGAAATTTTTCCGTGAGTTTTCATTTTGCTGTCTTGTGTAGGTGTGGTAAATTTATGGGACACTTTCTACATTTTAATATTAAAGAAAGTTCAATTATTTACGTTTGATGAATTTGTCAATTGTGATTTTATATTAGGTTAGTAAAAAGTTAATAGCAATTAAGTAAAAATTTTCATTTCAGAATTCCGAAATATAAGAATAATTATATTTTTACATCCATTAATTGTGTGTGTGTTATGATTATGATGACTGTGATGAAGTGAAATTATTCCTTGCATTTTCATTTTTTATGGTCTTGTGTAGGTGTACTAAATTTATGAGAAACTTTCTGTATTTTGATAAGAAAAATTCAATTATTTACGAACGATGAATTTTCAATTGTGGTTTTATATCAGCTTAGTGAAAAATTAGCAGCAATTAGGTAAATATTTTCATCTCAGAATTCCGAAATATAAGAATAATTATATTTTTGCTTTTCTTAACTTTTGTGTGTGTGCCATGACTATGTGTGATGATTTGATGGCTATGATGAAATGAAAGTTTTCTTTGAATTTTCATTTTCGCTGTCTTATGTAGGTGTGCTAAATTTTTGAGACACTTTCTGCATTTTGATCTAAAGAAAAATTTAATTATTTACTATTGATGAATTTTTCAATTGTGGTTTTATTTCAACTTATGAAAAAGGTAGTAGTAAACATTTCAGAATTCTGAACTATAATTATATTTTTCCTTCCATGAATTTTTTTGTGTGGGGTCATGACTATGATTTTGAATGACTATGATGAAATGAAATTTTTCTTTGAATTTTCATTTTTGCTGTCTTGTGTAGGTTTATTTACTTTCATTTTTATCTTAAAGAAAGTTCAATTATTTACGTTTGATGAATTTGTCAATTGTGATTTTGTATTAGCTTAGAAAACGTTAGAAGCAATTAAGTAAAAATTTTCATCTCATAATTCCGAAACATAAGAACAATTATATTTTTGCTTCCATTAATTTTTTGTGGGGGTGTGGGGATGTCATAACTATGATGATTTGAATGACTATGATGAAATGAAATTTTCCTAGAATTTTCATTTTTGCTGTCTTTTGTAGGTGTGGCTAAATTTATGGGACACTTTCTGCATTTTTAATCTTAAAAGAAAGTTCAATTATTTGCAAATAATTAATTTGTCAATTTTGTTTTTATATTAGTTAGAAAAAGTTAGAAGCAATTAAGTAAAAGTTTTCATCTCAGAATTCCGAAATATAAGAAAAACTATACGTTTGCTTACTTTAATATTTTTTCGTGTCATGACTATGATGAATTGAAATATTTCCTTGAATTTCTATTTTTGCTGTCTTGTCTGCACAAGACAAAAAAAAAATGTGTGGTAAATTTATTTTCTGCATTTTCTGCAAATTTACTTTCTTGCATTTTGATCTTAAAAAGAAAGTTTAATTATTTACTATTGATGAATTTAACAAATGTGGTTTTTTATTAGCTTAGTAAAAAGTTAATAGCAATTTCATCTCAGAATTCCGAAATATCAAAATAATTATACTTTTTATTATTATACTTGTTTTGTTTTTTTGTCATTTTAAATTTACATTTTTAGTTCTTTTGTAAGTTTGTAATTTATCAATAAACTGACTTGATTTCATTTTCTAAGTTATATTTTCTAACATAAATTAAGAAAACAATTTTTAAAATGTTTTCTCAGGCTTGTCTGATTTTCTAATGCTTTTTATATTTAATGATCGAAAGAAACAAATGCTTATTTTTCAACCATTCTCTTTTACTGTTTAATGTTTTACTACAAAGTTAGCTTCAAAACAATGTATCACCAACACATTAAAAAAGAAGTGAAGAAGTCCTAAAATAAAATTCTATACAATTTTATTCTTAAAGATTACTACAAAATTTATTTTTTCAAGTTATTGTAAATGGATAAAATATTAAAACTCAATAGCTGAAGACCATTTGCAGAAACATTCCTAACATTACAACCTAAACACTGTTCTTGGCATCACAAAAATAAACTAACGAACCACAGAATAAGGAACTACTATAAATCCACTTCCCTCCAGACATTCCATCCTTTCATAGTTACTTGCTTCCCAGGCTTCCTACCATTCTCAACGACAACAAGACATTCATCGCAGATCACTCCTATCCCACAGAAACGAAAACCGCCTTCGTAAATTCAAGGACTTTCAAGGACTAAACTGTCAACAAATATCCAGTCAAGAAGATCAGAGCGGCGTAAATACAGTAGCCCCACTGGAAAATCACCTTGTCTGACAGCAGTATCGATTCTGGCTTGGCTCTGTGTGTTGATGCAAAATGCAGCGGTTGGAAATGCTGTGCTCCAAAACTCTTAGGGGACGAAATTGCTCTGGAAGATGGTTGGAAAAGTTAACGCAATTACAAGTTGCATGATTGAATACACGACAGATACACCTTGTCCTGAGGAAGCTTTAGGCGACATTCAGATGTAGAATTTTTGTAATAGAGCATTTTTTTTTAATAGAAGGTGTTATGTGGGTTAGGTTGGTGTGGTTAAACCTTAGCCAGAAGAATAAAGCATTAGTTTGCAATTTTTGCTTTTTGCAAATAATTTCATATAATTTACTTAATATAACATATGTTATATGTTAAACATATAAGTATTATATATGCCATATATGTATTTAATAAAAAAAATGAAACTGCAATTGTAAGAAACCGCAATTTGAATTTGAAACAAGTTGTTTAATAATTATTTTTTATCTTTTTTATTTCAATATGAACTCTTAAATAATTTAGTGCCAGTCAGAGTGGAAACGAAAACCTAACACATATAAGTAAATGACTCAAGCTGACGGTCTGTAAGATATGAAACTGGATTGTTATTGAATGTTAGATACTTTGTAAGTTGGCAGTATTGTTGTTAGTGATGATAAAGTAAATGTCCACCTAGGTGACA